>JAZGTK010000240.1:0-103269 GCA_036877625.1 Ambastaia sidthimunki
ATGTTAAGCGTACCATGCAAATATCATGCTTCTGATGGCACATGATACTATATTTGAAGCCAATTGCCAGAACACAATATATTAGCATGTGTAATAACACCCACACACAACATTCACTTCATGTAAAGGCAGTGCCATTCAGTTGATAGAGAAAGAAGAAAATAGACAAAAAAGAAGACAGATGTCTGGCTCAACAAGAAAACTTTATAAAGTTATTTAAAAATGTACATTTTGTGTTTCCTTTGCCTGTTGGGAGATGTTTTTTGTACCTAGTTATTATCTGTTTTCTGACAGAAGTGACAGATTTACAAAAAAAGATAAATAACAAAACATTTTCAGCATACTTTGCTTTGAGCTTACGCTGGCTTTAATAAACAAATGTTTAAGCCAAAAAAAAAATTAAGAACAACAGCAATAGTTGTTGCCTGATGCTTCCAAACAATGAGGCAGGTGACACAGTGACGGCCAAAGCACTCGCCTGCGCAAATCGCAGACAAAAAACAGCCAAAGCTGAGCATCTGCAGGCGCGTCTATATGCAAAGCAGACTACAGAAAACATGTCACTTACCAAGTTCATGGCCTAAAATTGAAGGGAAGAGAAACCGTTAAACTGCTGATGAGACACACAGATCAGATGTCAGACTGATCAAGTGACTGAATTCAGTGCTCTCGTTTATGCTATTTTTACACATTACAGAAAATGTTAATCTTCTCAACGGCTCTACTGCAAAATAACTGCAGAAGAATACTCTAGAATGCCAGTGACTGACAATTCAGCGTGCTTTTTTAAAAAATGTTTATTACATATTTAGGGCATGTATATTTATTAATGCTCAGAGTAAAAAAAAAAGGCACAAGTAAATGCTTTGAACAAAATCACACTGATCATAAACTGAACCTACAGTGCCTTTCAAAAGCATATTCTATTTGTTCAGACGAGCTGACTTCCTTTACCACTACACATTTGGCAGACACCTTTGTGCATTCAAGTTCCTGTACATTTGATAAATTCATGTGCAATCTGGGATTCAAAACCATGACCCTGATGTTGCAAGCACCACGCCCTACCGGTTCTAAAAACAAAGCTTTTGAATTTCCATGCTGCTCCAGGCTGTTTATGCTGGTTAAGTTTTAGTCTAGGTGGTGGACCAGAATAAACCAGGTTAACCAGCATAGGCTTTGCTGTGAAATTGGTTGGCCAAAGAAGTCTTGTTGGTTAAGCTAGTTAAAAATCCTGAGTGGTGGTTAGTTAGGATTTGGGTTAGGCAGGTCCAGGTAATTGACTGTATTTTAAAATATCCCAAGAAGATGATGTGTTGAAAACATTTTGGATATTATTAAGATGTTTTCAAGAAAATAAAGATTTCAAATGCTTACAAAGGTTTCTACAATGTTAAGATGTTCCACAATGTTAATCCACAAAAAAATGCATTAAGATGTAATAATGAATAGAGATTTGGTTTAGGGAGGTCTAGATAATTGTCTCAGATACACAAACACATTAGCCTACACCAGGGATGGGCAACTTTGATAATGACGAGGGCCAGTAATTTTTGTCCTTTAAACGAAGGGGCCAGATTACTAATTTACACTCACATATTTTGAACTAATAATGAATAGTGTGTGTTTGTGTGTGTGTGTGTGTGTGTGTTTTAAAACTGTTAACTATAAAACTGCAATTATGCTAATTTAAATGGTCAACTTCATCCACAAGCAAATAATAAATAAATAAAGGTAAATAATAAATGTAAATCTCAATTGCACTAAATGTACACAAAACTAATGTACAAAGGTCCATCTTACAGAACATTTTCAACATAACCTGAAATAAAGTGCTTAACAAAAACATTATTAAACACTATTACCAAAATCCACATATTACTATTAAAGATATCCTTGACTGAATATAAGAACATAACCATTCAGTGATAAAAATTACGGTGATGATAACAGTGATCGGCGGGAACGATAGTCACCTCTCCTGGTTTGTGTTAGAATTCACATCCTTCCTAATCTTGTTTCTCAAATGTATCAAAATTGACAAAAGCATAATGTGGTCCAGCAGGCCGTATTTGAAGATGCTGCGGGCCGTATACTGCCCTCAGTTGCCCATCCCTGGCCTACACGCTACAACACAACTAGCATGCAATGCAATATTGAGGTCAAGCACAAGAGGGCGCTGTGCTTGACCTCACACGTTTCAAAATATGTGTGCAAGAATGATACTTTACAACTTCATATAAAAAGATAACAGACAAGATTTATGTTTCAGTTTGGTGAGATACAAATAAAGAAGTAAGAGATAAAGACTACAGCACAGGTCAAGCAGAGCAGGCTGAATCTGCAGTGAGGCGCATACCTTCAGCTTAGACTGAATCTCGCGAGACTTTCTCCTCGCAAGAACCTGCAGATGGCTAGACACCTGCAGGAAGGAAGTCAGAGAAGGGAAGAAGGAAGGAATGGAAAAAAGACAAGAGGAAAGCAAGTGAACAGGGGGGGATTTAAAAAGAGGCCACCAGGTGGCGGCATGGCTGTACCTTAATGCCTGCTTGGTATTCCCGCACTTTCTTTCTGGCTAACACCTGAATGTGACTAGATACCTGAGATAAAACAGGGCCACAGACATTTGGTACAACCTTTATACAAACAAATTACATTATTAAAGCATCTGTCAAAATAAACAATGAACCAGAGCAAATAACTTTTTAATCATAATATTATTAATATTGCATAAAAAATTTTACAACAGTGTCCAGTGTTTAATGTTTCATATTGGGCAAAGCATAAACACAATACATATCCTCTATATGATAAGCAATGGCTTTGATTAAAACTGATTTGGCTGTAAAAATCAAATGTTTTTGAATGTGCATTTTTCTTTTTAATTTTTGTGGCCAAGAAATCAATAATATTTAGCAAAATACGTTTAAACTCACATCCAGACCTACAGACATCAGTTATGTCAGTAAGACCTGTGTTATTGTGCACAAGGCTGGTCTGCCCTCATGGAGGCAAATATTGACTGTCAAATGATCTTATTTTGTGTCAGTAACTCCTTTAATTATTGTATTACTTTGATTTACAGAATGAAACCATATGCATCAATGGCATCCTTAGCAAAAAACTTTTGTTTTCTTGTAATACTGCATCCGCAGTCAGTAGGAGTCAGTATAAACTCCACAATCACTTTAACCTTTAATGCATTTTAAACTAACATTTCAGTTTCATTATTTGCCACAAAATGTGAGTACAGAACACAGTTAAGTTTAAAAATTCAAAAGATAAATAACAGTACCCAGTACTATTGTACCTAGTACCCAAATCTTATAAAAGAAGTCAAGTATGTCTTGTCAATTACAAGTCTGTGCTTAAAAACAGGTACAGAAACGTGACATGTTACCTGCTTCCGTGTTCGGGTTTTCCCTGTCCTCAGCTTTATGTATCTTGCTATCAGCTCATTACGACCTGGAGCGACATCAAAGAGAAACAGCATTAGTGTCAATACAAAAACACCCATTAGCTGACTGACAATCTGCACTTGCAGTAACAGATGCAGTGACGTGCCAAATAGAATATAATAAGAAACACGATGCAAGACTACAAATCTCAAAACAAAGAACATTATCCAATATAGAAATATCAGTTTTATGGTATAAAACATGTTTCAATTTTTTTTTGCTTCTTTGGCTTAAATGATAGAGCAAGAGCACTATGCCAACAGAAAGGTCATGGATTCGATTCTCAGGCAACAAACGTGCTGATAATGTATACTCTGAATGCACTGTAATTAGTCTTAAATGAATCAATGTAAATGTTTTTTACTGTACATGTAATTAAACACTTTTCATATAAACACTTTCCAGCAGGTGGAAACAAGGACTCTTACACACAAAATGCCTCCACTAGCAGTATCACAGCAGGGTGTAAAGCCTCGTATGTGACCATCAGTTTATTAATAGACCATTGAAAGACAAGGCTTGTGATAGATGAGTCAGGTGATGTGGGTGGTGACTTGGCAAAAAGAAAAAATAAACAGGGCTCCCATGTGTTGGAGCATTGACCAATCATGTCGCTTTGTTTGGATAAATGTTTTCAGGCAAAGGGAAATTATTAAATGTTTGCAGCCATAAATCTGTTTGTGTAATGCCATTACTATGAGGCTATGAAAAGTATCAGAACAAAGGAAGATGGGGGAGGAGAGTTAAAGAGGATTTCATCACGTTTATAAAGGGCTGACCTTGTGAACAGCTGTGCAAAGTTTCAACTGTGAATCTTTCTGGACAACACCACCCCCGACTCACTGACAGCTGGACCACCTGCACCCTACACATGAACCCAGACCCTTATATATCACAAGAAACTGACACACACAGGTCACCAGCAAACAAGTCTGTGTGTAAATCTAGTTCTTTAAAAGACTGATGAGTGAATGCTTAACACCGAAAGATTGTATCACATGTGTTTATCACACCAACACAAACAAATTAGAGCTTTTTCTATTTAATTTTATTAAGTTACACTGATGAAATGACAACACAAGTGAATGTCAGAGGATTAGGAAGCCAGACAGAGAGAGAGAGAGAGAGAGAGAGAGAGAGAGAGAGAGAGAGAGGGAGAGAGAGAGAGAGAGAAAGAGAGAGAGAGGCGGACAGACAGTGAACAGCCAAACACACAGAAAGGAGAAGGCAAACATATTCTGTTTCAGACAGACAGAGGAGACTGTGATATAGAGGGAGACTCTAGCCTATTCCAGGCAGCCTTAAACTCCTGAGTCCCAGCCAAAAGCTTTCAGGGGGTCTGAATGCAGGCTATCCACAAACAGTGTGTTTACAACCCTAAATGAAACGCTGTGCTTCCTGGGAGGCTTAGAGAGGAAGACAGACAGATAATGCTAGGAGAAATCAGAAGGAATAGTGGTCACGTGGGAAAATGTTGGTGTGATAAACACTAGAATAAGCAATTTCCCCCTGAGATTAATAAAGTTTTTTTAATTAAATTGAAATCATGTTTGAATCTGAACATGACTCACTCCCGTTTACTTTTCCCAGATCTTTTACATCTTATTATCTCCCCTCAACTGTCACCATTGTAAAAAGCCACAAACTGAATCCTGGACAAAAGCAAACCCAGCCAACCAGCAGGGTCCATCTACAACAACCATTTCACAGACCAAAAATAGCAAAAAGAGCTACAACCGTTTACTTGCCTCTTTGGTTAGAAAACTGCTGAGTCTGAAAGGATCAGTTAAACTTCCATCTCATAATAATGTCTACACAAATAGTCCTGCAGATCTGACTGAAGCCGCGCCAAAGGAAAGCGCTGATTCGCTAAAAGATTCCTCTCTCAAGTTTGTCCAGGAAAAGCAGGGGAGAAATGAAACCTGCTTTGCACACATTTATCCCTAAAATAAAAAGCTCACTTTAATGGCTCTGACCTTTCCTCAAATCAGAAACTTTACACTCCAGCAGGGATAAACATGTGAGATGGATCACCATGGCAAAAGTGCTTGGCTGCGTTTTTGTGCTGTTTTGAGACTATGGGATAGTGAACACAGGCTAAAGCACTTATCTTCAATCACGGCAGTCTTGTTGACACAACCCATTGGAATTGCTGTACTAACTGCAAGTTGTCACTGAGGGTCACTTAACAAAGAGCTTTCAGAATAAAGCCAACGAAGATGTTGTCTAGCATCTGTTCTCTAGTTTTTCTTTTATTTGTGCATCATGTTTCCTCCTTAAGTTTGCCCTGGTTAACCCTCCATCCGACCAGATGTAAGTTTATTGACTAAAATCACCTGCATTTTAACAACTCTTCCACCACCCACCTGTTGGCCTGCAATAAAAAGTCATGAATTAGAAACAAAGAACAAAGAGCAAACCAACGGCCAATCAAAAACAGGTGCTGTGCCTTCCTGCGCTGCCTGAAAGTTTGTCACAGAGCTGTTGCCAGTCCACTCACTGACATCTCATAATTCTAATTTTTCACCTCATGACTCTCACACAATACACCAAGATTTCCACCATGCTCCATGACATCTGAAGGTGAAAGATAGCATTTAAATACTTTGCATTTCCCTTATGCTTGGAATGAGAATACTTGGACTGGAAACCTTCCTCAACATTTAGAGAAAATTTGCCATGGACGGGCATTACCTAAATAGTATCATTTTAATTGCTACAATTGTACAGCTTCTCTTATACTTCCACAGTCTATTTGGACTTTTTAACTACTTAGTGCACTTAGTGCACAGTACCAAAATGGCATACACCAAACAGTGACAACTAAAGTATGGGTTTGATTTGCAGAATACCTTACATGGTTACACTTTTTTTTCCAGAATCTTCAGAAGAAACTGCCAACATACTGATGGACTATTACAGAAACCAGCAACTTCAGTGATTTTTAGAGTACAGGGGAAAAAACAAAACAATAGTGATAAATAATAATTAACTAAAAATAATTAACTAAATAAATAATTAACTAAAGTCAAAGTTATGTTGCAATTATTGTTTTATTTATATATATATATATATATAAATAAAAGTGAGTGTGTCCGTTTTTTTTAAAGATCCTGTCTGAACTATTGGCAATTCTGCAGAACATGTTCTTACGTGTTCTGAAACAGATACAAACACACACCTAAGCTGTCAAAACATGGGTGGACACAGCTGGGTCTGTCCCCACAGTGAGAGGTCAAAGATCAAAAACATTTTCAAATGATACCATCTCACAATAGTGGTGGTCACTCAAGACTAGCACTTATCTGAAGTGGAGAACGCCTAAATAACTCCTGGAGCATTTATGTCTGAAATGAAACACTCTATCCCTTTAAGGCAGGGGAGGGCAGAGTACACACCCTGACCTCTGACAACTCCTTTAGGGCAGCCCTCCCTCTGCTAACCTTTTAGATCTCAAAAACTCCCCAAGTCATTGTACTGTCACTCCTATGTTGCTGTCAGTCTATTTCTTCATTAGTAGTAAGTTGTTTCCCTATTAGACAGACAGGAAATCACTGGAATGAACCCAGAAAGCATTGCAGGCCAATCTTAAACTTGTGTTGCCCAAGAGTACGAGACGCATGTGTGCTCACTGCTGAGCTACGCTTTTGACTTTCTCTTGATTTTTTACATTAGCATCCATTTCTGGCAAATTAGTTTTGCAGTCTATCATTTATTATGCAGATGGAAGAGTGCCAACAGTGGTTCTTCGCGATATCTCCTCAGGGGAACTATCACATCTGGTAAGCCTGTGCAGCTAAAATGATGTCATGCACCAGCTCTGGGATTTTTCTGCTAATTCACGAGGTTGCGAGAACAGGCAGCTGTAACCATCTACAACTTCAATAAATAGCTACTACTATCAAAAAGCCACATAATAACAAACAGATTCACATATTAGCCCAATTTAGCAAAAGACCTTGAGGTTGTTAGTAAAGTGTTAGCGCCGATATATTATTTCTCAAACCCAACAGCTGACACACTGGCAATAAACTAAATGATTGCAGGTTGAGCCTTTGAAAAAAAGACCTGGCAACACATCACAGGCGTAATATGACAAATCAAGCTCATTAAAGCAGCCAGACACTGGATGAGAACAGCGGATTGTTTAACTTGTCTTCCCACGGTGCGATGAGAGTCAACTTTATTGGGAGAGCTGCTTTCTGTTAGTAGACAGCAGGAGATCCGCAGTGAGTAATGAAGCTCTGAGGAGCATTAACAGTGCTAAATGTTGGCATTGATGATCAAGACAAAACAAAACTTGATCCTTCAGTTTCCATTGCACAAGATGTCCCGACAGAAAAGCTCTTTTCCAAAACGTCTTGAGCTGCCTACCTAGATAGCACTTTACGGCTATTCTAAAAATGTAGGCAGCAAAATTATAAATAAAGAAGCAGATTTTTAAGGCTCAATCATATATTTCCTTTGCGGTATGTCTCCCCATATTAGCAAATTTCAGGCCTTCACTTTAGATTTAAAAGCCAACAGTAGTGAACTGACGTGAGAGCTTGTCCATCAGAATCGAAATGTGAAATCTGTTTCAATACCCAGCCCTGTCAGGATGCATCTTAAGAAGGCAGGTGTCTATATAGCAACTCATTAGATGCTGGAGCAGAGCTTATTGGGATTCTTAAAAACTGTCTACAATATTTGGGTTACAGGCAAATAAAATGACTTTAAGCATACTTTTCCAGACAGTGATAGTAAGACTACAAAAATGTCTACAACAACACTTTATTTAACTTTACAGTTTAAAAAAACACCTGGTGACAGCTCACACACTTGAAAATTCCTCTCTGGAAAACTCTCAGAGAGCAAAAGCACAAAGTGACTGGGGCAGTTTTCTGATGCCTCCCCCAGATGCCTCCCCCAATACTATTTTAGTGCTGTCTAGTCAAAGTATACTTTGCTGCCGGTGAACTTGTGTGCGCTGGGGGGCGGAGGTTGGAGGGCGTATCAGAAGACCCCGGCCGCTTTCGGAGACTGACAACTGGGTTCTGGCAGGAGTACCGTAAGATGTCTGGGATGAGACTATTTGTAAAGAGAGTGGAAGAGGGTGATCTTGTCATGTGGGGGTAAAGGAGGGGCCCAGGGGCTCCGAGCAGCACCCAAAGCAGACCCACAGCACTGAATGTTGTTAAGACACTGGAGGGACCCTGAAAGCTCATGCTACCACAAAAGGACAAAATGCTTGGCTGTTGAAAGAACCGTCTTCATCTGTTGCGTAGGGGATTAGAGCTCGTGTGACAGGCGCGGGTGGAGCATTACCACGCAGTACAAGGCCACAGAGCTGTGGAATGTGTGACTCCTTCAAGCCAAAGGGGAAATGAAGAATGTGGTCTGGTCTCCATAAACCTTTTCTACAGAGTGGGTCAAAGGTCAAAACACCCCAAAGCCAAATTAGCTCATTTGCCCTTTCAATCACATATAAACCCTTATGCGCAACAGTTCAACAAAAGGATTATGGGTCATAAAGCTGGGTTTATCAATTATTAAGACCAATGCTGACCCAATTCTTGCCAATTACTATTCATGCTAACAGAATGTTCGTAAATATCACAAGTGGTCCAAATTATTACCTTTGAGTAATAATAACGACAGTATAGGCAACATTAGCTCACACGCTTTGCGGCAGGAGTAAAAGTACGAAGCAAACAATTGCAAACAAAAATCAGTTAAACAATGTGGTAAACTAAATGACAGTGTGATATAGAAATTGCCATTGTAAGTAGTCATAAAAATAATAACACTATTACAGTTGTTAAAATAACATTAAATCTTTGTTTTCTATACATCTTTCTTACTGGTGGGTGCTAAAAAGGCCAATGTGGAGGAATAAAGAGTCACAGGGCAAATTGTCTTACCTGATGTAAAACAGTTATTAGGTGCTCAATGTAAACAGGTTTTAACAAAACTTACCATTTCTCGTTAAGTTTATAATCATTACATAATGACTTGAGAATGTACTGTCAGTGAATGTACTGATGGACTGATGTACTGTGTTTTTCAATAGTCTATGAAGAGTGAGATACATGCTGCATGCAACTGTTTATTGTCAATTCTAAATCATGCACTTGTGATGTGTGTGAAAGAGAAAAGTGTCACATTTGATAAAAGGCTGGAGTGACTCGTTTTGAGAATGCTGACTCAGATGGACGACACAGCATTCCTGGCAGTGGATCCCATGTGGGAAGGGGAAAATCCGGAGGTGTGGAGTGTCATACGTTCAACCTCTGACTCACCGCACTAAAACTCCCATACAATGATTTGGCCCTTTTTGTACTTGAAAACATTTTTTGACTTCCATGTTGTTCCAACAATAGTGTTGCTCTTGCAAACAGATCTGTGATTTTTTTGCAAAAACACATTCAGAAAACTGCTTCAAGAGATCTCTCACGATTTCTACAGCTAAACATTTTAATCATTACTAAAATTCATAATTTTTATCTTGTTTTCCAGTAAAAATTTTAAAACACTTTAAACAATATACATTTACTTGTAACTTTACAAAATGACACAAGTGTTATTTTCAAAAAAAAGACTAATGAAGTTTAGGAGTTAGCTTACCACAAATACTTTTTCTCTTGTTTTAAGCATAATTCTCACAAACTTTACAGATTTCTGTGAAAACAAGACTTGGTATCTTGCTTTGAAATTTTTATTGGATGTGCAGAATTTTATTGGAAAACACAACAAAAGTAAAATATAAGAAAGCATCTAAGAACCAAATAAATCTATCAAGCATCTAGAGAAATATTTCAGACCTCCATGACTCACCGTACATCTTCCCTTCATCTGACAGGATGATTTTTCTGCGGCCACAGGGCGGATAAATGGCTAGAGCCTCTTGGAAGCTCTGCTCAATGTCGGGGCTCCAAACGCCCTCTGCATCCCCCTCCATTCCGGCCTTGTCCATCCCATCCACTTCATCCTCATGCCCCTCCTCCGGGCTCTCACTGGTGCTCCACTCGTTGGCTGCAATGGTGGCGGCTCCACCTGGGCCCCTACGTGAGCCCTCACACCCAGAACTACTAGGAGAGAAAGATAAAGAAAAACATAAACAGGATGTGCCAATCAGAACCTTGTGCTTGGAAACAAAGACAACAAATTGTTTTTCAGCTGTTTTTAGCTTTGGTAAGCATGTCTGCAGACCATTTGTGGTCCATTCACCAAACATCTGATGCATATTGAAAAGACTGAAAGTGCTGAGCTTAGATTACTTAGATTCTGTTAACATTATTATTTTTATGCCATTTACTGTGTTTTCTATTTAATTGATTATGGAAAGCTGTGATATTTTTTAAAATGGTAAAATATAACTCTGCCCCACAAACCATGTAAAAACAAAACTTATAAAACATACTGAAAAAAGAATAAAAACAACTGATTGCTTCATACGTCTGTCAGGTGGCACTTCCTGACCAATTCTATGTTCAAAAGGCTAACTATATCACAAACAACAAAAGACAATTAAAGACACCACCTTCCCCTTTCAGCCCATTTTGCAATAATTGGTTAATTGAGATGGCTCAGACAAATCTGAGGGTTGACAGTAACTATCGCTCCAGATGGTGTGACCCTGAACCTCCCTTGGAGATTTCCCAACCCTGCTCTACATCAAGATCAGAATCTTGAAGGATCATGTCATCATTTACACAATCCCTTTCAATCACTTCATCACTTATATGACGGTGGAAAACAGAGAATTAGAAAGGAGAAACAAAATGTAGTGAGGAAGAGCCAAGACACGCTGAGCTGCCGAGCAAGGCGCCAGATTTTTCAGACTCCTGATGTCAAGTGAAGTTCAGGTGATGAGATATCAGGTTTTCAAGGCTGTGCTTTACAGCTTTCGTGAGCTGAAGGGTATTATTAGCTCTGGTATTGAAAATCAAGATAACCTACTGAAAACACTGGCAGATTTCCCTGGTGTCAACAAGACAGGTTGAGTAAAACAGACCAACGTGATAGTAAAAGCTTTTTATGGAAGTTGGCTGTTTGGTCACAGCCAAGTCTTTTGATACTATATCTAATAGGGCTGAGTGGCACAGTTAAAAAATATATCAATATTTTTCAGCTTTTTTAAAATAGTCAATATATTTATCTAAATGTATTTGCTTTAAAATACTTGTGTATTTTTATTTAGAATTATCATTGATGTCAAAGAAAATCCGTAACCTATCTTAAAGCATTTGACATTTTTGCTAGTAAAGTTTATATCTGTCTTAGCCCTTAAGTAATGACACAAGAACAGGGTGTTGAAGGCCACATTAAAAACAGTGTGATTTTACAATGCTTAATTTGATTTTTCACACAAAGCCACAAATGTATTTAATTATTTCATATTTCACCTAGCCCCAATCACTAAAGATGAGACACATGAACCACTTGATCTTGTGGCCTGTTATTACAATAGCTTTCTAACTTTACAACAGCAATGAAAATTTTAATGCATTATATAAAATTTAATGATATTGTAAATTAAATTAGTTATCCATAATAGTTTCCCCTCATCATAGGTTGAAATAATAAATAACTGGCCTCCAACAAGAAAAATAACCATTTGGGCCCTTATTCTTTACAATTTCCCCAAGTCATTGAGTATGAATGTTCACGAAACAGTGTGTACTCATAAACTAATAACATGTCACCACAAAGCATTTTTGTGGCTATTTGTTGTGTGGTGAGAGCTTTGCACTAACCATTTGCATTCAATCATACTGCCCTTCACAAAGAGACAAAAACATTTTCAGAAAACTAACGTCTAGGCTTTCATTGCAGAGTAGGTTTAAGTTGATTTGGGGTTTATTAGTGAAAACCAAAAGTCTAAAAAAAATTAAAACTTACTTACAAAACTGATTCCTTATTCTAATTGTAGTTAATTCCATTTCCTAATGATCTTATTAAAGGGTCAGTTCACCCAAACTTTGATGAAACATATGACTAAACTCTCATGTTATTCCAAACCCATATCACTATTTCTTTTCTGAACCATAAAATTAAATTTACATTCATAGTTATAAGGGTTTGCAATGCCTTGAATCTGTTTAACAGCTGACAAAATGTTCATAGACAAACTGCCCCTTCATGACTCAAGCAGGGATATTCACTGATGTCTAGCATTGCTACGGTGCAATGCGTAGTTAAAGAACTGAGGAATTTAAAGATGTATCACACATACTGCCTTTCAACCACAATATGGCAAATTTACAAAGCCACAAACAACAAAACCAAACTTCAGAATCAACATTAGAGGAGCCAGCGTGGCTATCATGGAGGACCACTGGTATGGACCTCCAGAAAGAGAAGGGGCTGAAATTCCAGACATGCCCTTATTCAGAAAGCTACAGTTTCCCTAACACACTGTGTCTCTCTCTCTCTCTCTCTCGCTTTCTCCGTTGTGTCACCCACACCTCCACTCTGTTCTTCCTCTCCTCTCCTTTACTCTTGCTTACAAGCACCCTAGTCCAAAAAAGGCCTGAAGAACAGGGAAATAGTAGAGGGTGGGAGTGGGAGTATGGGTTGCCTGACCAATTTAGGTGTCCACTAAGGCTCAGGAAACACACGCCACTCTCCCCAAGAACAATACTGCTGTATTAGGTGTACTGGTTTCATAATGCAGGACGAATGTAATCTATAAATAACTATAAAGCCCTGGCTGATATACTGGCCATGCAATACTGAAATACATATAGTTCATATTTATATTTATTGAAATATAAATATAGATGCTACGAAAACTATAGGTCTAATAACGCAACTTATTCTATGTAGAAAGGGTTGGAATTTCCTTCTATCAAAATATTATCCTTCTAAAAAAAAGTTAAATAAACACACATTGACTACTTTCTTAAATATCATGTCACCAGACCGTAAACATTCACATGCCTGAACTTGAACTGAATCCAACAGTTCACAAATAATCGTTAAAGTGATTTGGTGTTTTCACACTCTTGAATGTGTACTTTACAGACATTGAATTTTGTCATGAATGTTTGGGTATGGCTGATGAGTAAATATTGACCTTGAGTTTAAACATGTTACCATATCTGTGAGCAGCCGTCATGAAAAGGTCACCTGTCTGCACCAGCAGCGCATGGCCTCTGAAGAGACATCAGGTTACAGAATCAAGTGACAAACCAAAAGCATCCCACAACATCTCAATGGATAACCAATGTTTATTAAAGAAGCATCTTGTCTAAATCTTTAACCATCACATCGCACTATTACACACATTTTGAAGTCACTCAAACTGACCCAATACATCTAGTTCATATTTAATAATAATGTATTGTATGAGAATATGTATGAGAACCTGTATGACAAACAAGCCTCTCTTCTCTACCCCAGTTCTTATTACTACATTGCAAAAAACCCTCTTATAACAGTAATGTTATATCACTTTCAGTACAACTTTTGTTTGTCATTTTAACTAAAAACAAGCTACGTTTTCCCATATAAACCTACTATTAATGAAAACAATTAAAAGCAAAACTTCTGGAAATCAAAATTGTGCTAAATTGTTATAAAAAAGTAATGTCACAATACAAAAAATATTTTATTTTATTTTGATTAGGGCAAAATATTACCTAATCATGTTTTGTGAGATTGCTCCAGCTAGGCACAAGACTGATAAATGACTTAATTAGAGTGACTGACAAATTCAGTCTCAGTTTATCTGATAGTTCCTTAGCTGTGCAGACAAGAGACTGTAAAAACAGCTGCAGTGCTGTCAGAAGGGAAAAGGCCTTTGCTCATCAGTCACTCTCCCCTTGCACACTCCTCACCAACACACACACACACACACACACCCTTTCACAAAGAACAACAGGGCAACAAGTAGACCAGCAGCTGCTGCCTGAGATCAGATTACAGATAAGGAAGGCATTTTAAGGCATGAGCAAGCAATGCTGGATAATCTTCTGTTTCATGACAGAAAATCTAAAACTAGATGCTGTGTGACAAGAGTTTAAGGGTGGTTTATTTCACAAAACTAGTCTAACACTTCCCAACATAGTGAACATCTTACAGATTTTTCAATATAAAATCTTTAAACATTGTACAGAAACACCCTAAAATCACCTAAAACCCTCCAGGAACACATTTATATCCAATTTGTGCAATGTAAAAACATGCCCATTTAACCTTGGGTGAGCAGAACAGCTACTACACTGACATGTCCAGACAGCCAGCAGCCATGTGCAGGTGTTGTACACTATAAAAGCACTTACTAGGTGAAAAATCCTACACTGGACACACAAAAGACACAAAGACATGTTAAAAGAAGGGAGGAATGAACCGCCTCTCTCTTCTACCCAACCCAGGCTAAACCTGATCAACCTGCCACTGCAGTTTTCTTTGACTTTGAGTTTCTTAAGAAAACCCCAACCCTCTTTTTTTTAGTATCATCATTAAATTTACTGTCTTTTTCATACCTGCATTAAGTCAGTATACAACTGATACTGAAATGATGCTCTGCAAAACAAAGGAATAGGGCTGTGATACATCTGGAGAGTGTAGTGCTAGAGTTTTATTCCAATAGGTTATTTTACAAAACAGATTTAACTTTGCTTTTTGCCACTTTGCTTTATACGAATAAGAGAGAACAGGTAAAATACAGGTTTTTAAAAAGAAAAAGTCGCAAACCAGATTCAAACTACTGCTACTAACATGAGCACCAAAGCCTAACATATTGTACATTTATTTTAGCTGTTAGTTTATATTATTATTATTATTTTGACAAGAGCAGTGTAAGTTTCAGATGAAATGGGAACACTGCCTTTGAGTACTTCTAAAACGTGACCCCTAAACAGACCTTCAGACAGAAAATTGAACATGAATTCTTCCATACAGCTAAAAAAACAATGCAGTAGTGGAAGAAATCTGTCACACATGTCTAAGTTTCAAACTAGCAAAATATATGCTCAACAGGAAATTATACAATTTTGAAGTCTGGATTTACAGACACATCACATGACTTGCCGAAGTGGTCAAGAAAAACAAAAACAACCAACTTCAAAACTGCCTCTATGAGCTGAGCAAGTGGATAGCTCAGAAGCAAACCAAGGCTTGTAAGTTTTATACCAAACAACTTGTGTAAATCAGTAACTTATCAATCATCATGGAGTGTATCAGTCTGAAGAGTGAATCACATGCTGAGATGCTATTTAAAGCAGTGAGGTCAGCGAACACACTTGTCATGTTTTGCAGACTCTCTCGCAGCCTCATGGCCAGCGTTAAAAAAAGTCACCCTCTTATTACGTTACATTCATTGAGAGCAGGACAAATTACGTGTAAATAAATCTAAAAACAATGTATTCATAAAGCAGAGAAAAACAATTAATCAATATTTATTGCATATCCCAGTGAAGTTGGAAATAATTTGATTTGTCTGTAACCAATAAAACAGGCATTATGACTTGGGTTTAATATAAATGAAATGAGACGGGAACAATATATACAGCTCAGGCCCACTAAAGAGAGAACATGATGTGTCTGATTTTCACCCACAGTCCTGACAGTTATTTATTTGAATCATTGTAATAATGGGCACTTAAGTATAAATGAATGGCGTGGCTGAATGATATCCTGTACTATATCAGTAGAGGGGAACACTCCTGGTTTATGTTGATGAAACGATACTTGATGATGAAGCTGTGGGGCTACATAAGAGGGGGCACAGAAATAAAAAAAAAGTTGTTATTATAAGTATTACAATAATAACATATACAAATGTATACACCTGAAAGACTTTCAAAAATATAAGTGAACATCAACAATAAAGCCTAATTAAGAGAAAACAATAGAGAATCTAAAAGCTTATTGCTTCCTTCCAGTCTAGTGGTGAATGTTATAGACGAGTTCATACTTCAACAAGTGTTCTAAAAGGAAACTTCTGGAATTTTTTCTTGGCACCACTGTTATAGTATCACATTTGTCACAAGAAATTCTCCTCTGATTGCTCACTGTAACCTTACACAACCTGAAAAACCGGTTCAATCTCTGCACAGCCAAACTGAGGCAGGCAGAACTGACACATGTGCCTACAGAACCAGAATGCAAGATCCAATATTTCTGATAAATGACATGATTACACTCACTCCAACAAAAACAACCATATTAAGATTTTTCTTCTACACAGTGTTGGGCATTATAACTTAGGAGACAAACAAAAACATGTTGATATCATCATAGCATAGACTGGGTTTTAAGAATTATACTTGTAGAATTAAAGCTCATTGGGCTACATGAAATCCAAATACATTTAAAAATATTCCAGGATTTCTTTAGAATGTGTTTTCCTTGCCACACATGTATATTTGACCTGTGCAAAACAAATGACAGAATACACACTGGGAATTGTATTTAAACTTAAGTCTCTTCACCCATTATACACAAAATAGTTACTGCAAAAAATATTTGAAACACAGTTACACGTGTTTACAAGTATCTAGGTCAATGTGTACATTTGATAATTTTATTATACACGGAGTAAAAAAAAAAACATTTAAAAGACTTTATAAACCAGAAATGTTCTGCCTTGCTCTGAATTTCTAAGTGATGTCTGAAGAAAATATAACTTGACACATGCTGATATCACACATATTTTGGTTAGTTTAGTACTGAAGTTTTAACTTATAAATGAGCTTAAAATTCACGCAATTAAACGATAATTGTCTTTAATAAAACAATTTTGCCCTATTTAGTGTCATGAAACTTTTTTCATATTTTTACAGCCCTATAATACCTGATGCATGCGTGTATTTATATATCAGCGATACGTTTACATCTGTAAAGCCACGTGTGTGATGGAGTCATCACTCAAGCTGCTCCGAAAAAATGCCAAAAATGAGAATGATCTTAAAACTCCAGCGCGAGCGCGATGACTAGTGAAACAAAGGAGTGCAATAAAAGTTTGGCTTACCTTAAAAGCAGACCTCTGCTGTGCTGTGTGCAGAAATAAAAGATTTAAGGCACTCTCATGAGCTCGTTTACAAATGCAAAAACGCTGATGTTTTTGAAGAAATATTTCTTTTGATATGACAGTAAAGCTGGAATGTGAAGTATGACTTCGGCATGAAATCACGGCGAGCCCGAGCGGAGCGATCGAGGAGGAGTCATGCAGAGAAGGAGGTCAAATCTCCACCCCCACTGAACTTTACGAGCAAATCTCAGGCGTGGGTATCAGTTGAGATGCGCTCATTGGTTGCGTCTCAAAACCTGGTGCCTTTTTGGGCATCATATAAGCGCAAAATAGACAAACAATACAGTAACAATAAAATATGCTCTTATCATACCCAAACATTGTCTTAAAACAAATCCCCCATAAAGAATGGTTTTCTGAAAATGTATTAAGTCATCAATAAAACCACTACTGTGCTAAGAGAATTTAAGAGATGTGAAGATGCATACATGTTTCTAACATATACGTTTCACTAAACACTTATTCATCACACTTGTCGAGTTAGGTAAAATAACATTACCGCCACATTTTCACCGCCATATGTTTTCAGACAAAAGTGTGTTACTTTGTTTGTTAATTGTTTGCTATGTTGACCAACCAAGAATACACTTGCATTCGTACTACTTACTTCCAAATATACGTCACATTTGTAATTATTTTCTTAAATAACATCTGTAACTATTTGCAACCTACAAACTGAACTTCGGAGTTGGCAAACTCTTACTGTTTCCGAGCAAGTTTCCCAAATGCCTCCAACTCCCATCACGCCCCACATTGATCAGAACACATTTAGTCCCGCCCCAAACTAACGCTATTGGCAGTGGTCTGCCTACAGATTTATCTGATTGGCTATCATGTTCAGGCAGATCAGCTCGTTTGGTGACGTCTGCAAGATAGACATTTTATGTGTGATAGTAAAAAGCTCTTTATACTTTGACTAGCATATTTAAGCACATTCAAAAAGTGGATACGTAAAAAAGTATACGGGAAACTGGCCTATTTATACAAGTGAAAAGCCCAGCCATTCACAGGGGCCTAGTAGATTAAGTCTCTGTTAAAACAGCGCCACCCTAAGGACAGCTTCAGTTTCTCATTTATACAAAAGGGCCTATGTTTTAGGTGCTGTCACGAGTCGTCATTGATAGTATGTTTTTGAAAAGATGTTTCCGCTAAAAAGTCATTGAGTATTTTTAATTTCAAAGATCAGATCAGCTGAAGCAGTGACATTTTACACTTTTTAAAAGATTACCGGGAACTGGGGCACACTTATTGAAACGAGGACGTCTTGCTACCTATATATAAATCTTAAGTATTCTTTTGCCTGTATGTAAAAAATTAAACATTGCATTGCTCATTTTGCTTTATAATGCATCAAAATAAATTTGCACACAAACACACATTAAAACACACCAAAAATAAATCATAATCCTTCACTGTTAAGCCTGTTAGCTGTTCTAAATTCACGGTAAAATCCACAACTTCATGGGACATATTGCTTTTATAAAATCCTTTTCAAATATAAAATGCTTTCAATAAATAAACACAGCAACAAAAGCAATGTAGTTCTTCAAGAAATAGATGAAAACACAGATGATTTTACAATCCAACCAATCATAGCCAAGGATCGAAGGTATCTGTTTTATAAATTAAAAAAAGCAAACACTAATGGAATGTAATCATTAGAATATAAAATGTTGTAATTTGGTAATATAATAAGAGGTATATGACCTTGCGGTTGTTGTCAATAAGTCATAGAACTAAGCCTACTTAAAATAGTGTGAATATTATGTAACTGGTCCTGGTTCATCATGCAAGGTTAGGAGATATAAAGGTGCAACCTTGAATGGTTATGAAATTAGTCACATTAACTTGCAAAGACAACGAAAGAGTTTTCATGTGTTTTCATGAGTTTTCAAACTCTTGAGTTTTCATGAGTTTTGGGGGCAGTTGTGGTCTACTGGTTAGTGAGTTGGGCTTGTAATCAGTAGGTTGCCGGTTCGATTCCAGCGCTGGCAGGTAGCAACTGAAGCACCCCAAGGCACCTAACCCCCGATTGGGCACTGCAGTGATAGCTGCCCACTGCTCTGGGTGTGTGTGTGTTCACAACTTGCAGTGTGTATTCACTCCTCACTTGTGATGAGTTAAATGCAGAGGTCACATTTCGTGTATGGGTTACCATATCTGACAAAAACATGTCACTTTCACTTTCATTCAGTGCAAATTACTATAGACAGCAAAAAGTACAATAAGGTTTTTTATTTTAAAGATAAAAGTCAACAGCGCAAAAACATAGTTAAATTGTTTAAAGGGTTGTTAAATTAACAAATCACTTAAAACAGTACAGATGTATATGTAAAGGCATGCATAATATTAAGAGAAATATAATAAAACAAAGGTAATAAACAATGAAAATGACAAAACACAGCTATTAAATCATAATGACATTGCAGAAAACATATGTTTGAAAAAGTTTTTAAAATGACACTATAGGAGCTTTAAATGCACATTTCCTATAATTCTGAATCTTAGATGTTTAAAATACAAATTAAACATTGCATTTCTCAATTAGTTGTTTAGGCATACAAAATAAACCAGAACACAGACAAAAATTTAAACACAGAAATTTAGCATAAATAATCTCATTCGTTTTCTTAAATCCTACATAAGTACATCACATTAATTTAACAGTATTAACTGTATTAACCTCTATGGTCTCCAAATGTCATTAGGCACATTCAAAATCATGACAACGTCTCCATGTCTGCAAATAATCATCATGGTCTTTTTACTTTCACCATTTTGTATTCCATTGAGGTTATTGTGCGTTGATTGCAAGGATTTGACTGGTCATGGAAGTTTGTGCTTGTTTTTATTCACAGGCCAGTTTGCCATCAAAACTGGACAGAGCAATAGCAAAGGCCTGTACTGCACACAAGGGGTAATTATAGTCCAGCGTGAACATGTCGTCTGCCACCCTTCCAAACTGCATCACAATGTAGCTACCTGCAAATCAGAGCATTTCATTTGCATGTATACAACATCACATAAAGGTCTTATCGTAAAAAACTTTCCTAAGACTTTTCTTTACCGTAAAGTAAGTTCCTAACATAAAGTCTACATATAGTAAAAACACTGTACAGGACCAACACAACATTGAGTTTGTCAATTCCATATTAATTCCATATCAGCTTCAACCTTTGTGTAAATGAAATGACAAAAAATGGACTAAATTGTTAATAGAACCCACATCACTTACTGTCTTTGGTGTGAACAATCTGAAAGTTCTTCACAGAGGCTTGTGTGACCCGCCCAGAGAAGTTGAGGACATATGAAGCAGTGTCATCATTCCAAACAGGAGTTTTGTTGTGAAGTTCAATCAGGTTATCCATGTGTCTGTTTTGGTAGCGCATAAGCAGACTGTCGTTGTCCTAAAGGTAAAATGTTTGAATTGTTATACATGAAGAAGTTTGTGATTGTTTGTAATCCATTTCTGAATTATACAAAAAAATTTGTAAGCTTAAACTGTAAACTTTGTTCCCAAAAGAGGCTTGTTATTTTGTCATAAGTAGGAAAATCTTTAACTGTTTCAGTAATCTTTTAAACTGTTTGTTTTCAGTGCCATTTCTTTCCAGAAAGGAATTTCACAATCAGTTTTCAAATCCCATGCCACTGACTTCTTTACTCCCAATTATCATACAATGACTTATATGAATTATCATACAATGACTTTGTGAACCTAGTGACTTAGAATCTACTTGATTACTTCAATCTACTTGACTAGTGACTTGAAGTGTATGGATGTTATTTTTTTGGTAGACACTTTTATTCAGTATGACTTACAAATTAGATAGCATTCAACATTTTGCATTATAGGCAAATTCCAATTTTGGGTAGTGGAATTATGAATCTCTAAAATATTTCTGGTGTTCTTTATGGATAACACAATCACAGAATATTTGTGCCTTGCCATGTAAAGTTTTATTTTTTTGTAAAGGTTTTTGTTTTAAATAGAAAATATGTATTATTTTATGTATTATTAGCTACACAGATTTAAGTTTTCTTCTAAATCAATGTGTAGATGTAAATGTGTCTTGTAAAATCAAAGTCAATATCATTAAGAATTAACTTGTGTGTTTCAGGGATCAAATACAGTAATAGTTTAGTAACCAAACGTACTGTCTGTGGACGTATCGGAACTCGCTCGTTGTCGTCATCCATACCTGGAATGATCACAGTCATTTTTCTGGGCCCTTTAAACCCCAAAACATTTGTCTCCTGAAAAGAAACACCAGCATCATCTTTAATACTTCTGAAATACATCTGAAAACACATAATTGCACTCACACAAACTCACATAAATGATAGCAGCTAACTCCTGCCGGGCATTAGACATGTCTCTGAGCGCACGTTCAGGGTTAAGACCGTTGTCAAACACTGTGAACTTAGTACCCATGAGATTCGACCTAAAGAACAAAAGTTCAGAATCACAGAACATGGCACAAGGAACAAGGCCAAAAACACAACCATTATACATACATTTACAAAAGTTACCTTAACTTTCCAATAAAGTTATCACCACCTCGTGAAAGGTCGGTGGCATCTAAGGAGATCAGATAATTTGATGTGGCACTCTTTTTTCTTTTTCGGCCAGCCAATAAAAATACCTGTAGGACAGGGGTGAAAGGGCAAGTGGCATCCAAAACAGCTTCATTACTCAAAATCATGACACAATAGCAATATGAAATATTAAAGAAAACTGCCCTACAATTAATGAACCTTGCAGAATTATCAACAGCTCATCATGAATTCTATCTAAAATGTGAGGAGATTTAAATAATACCAAAGATCCAATTCAAAACAATGTACACAAGACCTTTTTGAATTCTTCGACTCTGTCTTTTTTAGACAACATCTAAAACACAATCAATATAATAACCAAGGTTCAGTTTGGTTACCTCACCTTCTTCTCATTGTCTAAATGGAGGTAGTAGGTGGGGTAGAAGCCTCTGTCCATGCCGCGCTTGTCTCGTGTCACTTTGCATTTGATGGTGGTTCCTTGAGGTGCAGGCTGAAGAACAAACTCCTCAAGGTCATCAAACTCAATCTCTGGGGATGGAGGCCTCTCCTCCTGTCCAGAGAGAGAGACAGACAGAGAGAGAGATGTTTCACATTAAGCATTATTCAAATGCTTTATTCTTTTCTCAGGCTGATATCAACTTTACCTTTTTACTTTTCTTTCCTTTGCCTTTCTTCTTTTTTGTCATTTTTGAATTCTCTTCTTCACTTTCATCAGATTTAGCTGAACCTGTATGTGAAATGGAACAGTAGTAAAGGTACAGTAAAAATGAAAGGTACAGTAGTAAAGACATGATGGTACTGGAGTTAAGTTTTTAGTTGTTTGTTCCAATTACAAGAAATACATCCTAAGGGCACAACTAATGAAAACTTCAAATTTCAAATTTTTGGTCTGATAAAATGTAGATTAAAAAAAACTTTTTGGACATTTTGGACAGAATAGTAAGTTTAGGTCGAAAACTTGACTAAACTTTGATATGATCCCTGTAATCCAGGAAAACAGAGGTGTTGAAACTGACTGAGTTCACTCACTCTTTTTCTTGTTACTTTTCTCTTTCTCCTTGCTGTTCTTGTCTTTTTTCTTTTCTTTCTCTCCTCCGGTCTGAAACATGGAGGCGGCGTTGGCTGTTGATTTCTTTTTGCTCTTGCTGGCTTTCGTCTCTGGTTCACTCTCTTCACTGTCAGACTTGGCGACTTGAGCAACATTAATAAGTTCCAGTCAATTCCACAATGTAGAATGCTGACTCAACACTCTTGACACTCCATGCATGCATTCTATTATTCTACTTAAAGGTGAAGGGTGTAGTTTCTGTGACACCATATAACAGCAACAAACAGATTTGTAAACGAATAATTGTTTATAACTAAAACAATGAAAAACAAAGATTGTTTTAGGCAGGGTTTCTGAACAGTCGTATAAAAAGCCTACATACACCAGATGGGATAGGTGAGATTCACTTAACCTTTAACTCAGTGTTTACAAGATGGTAAATGTCTGTATAGCATTACCTGCATTAGCAGTTATCTGCAAAGCTTTGATTCATGTAGTGTTTAAAGAAAATTTAAATTACCTTTCTTTTTTGTGATGAAGTCAGGTTTATCTTCATTTATCTGAAACATAGAAGCTGGCTCTTTCTTAGATTTAGCTGTCTTTCCTTTGCTGTCTGATTCACTTTTATTCTCTGCAGAGAAAATATATTGGATTTAAAATTAGATAACTCAGGGGAAAGAACAAATTTTGTCTGCAGGTGCCATTTATTTGCATGCATCTTTGTTTTGGCACCCATCTTACTACAAGAATGAATAAAATCAGGTAATGACGCAAACACACAGACATAAACATTAAGCTGGAATCTGTATGATTCTGATCTGAATGCTAAATTGTGGAGGATGCAGCAGACAATTACAATCTGTCAGAATCTGGGATGGTACAGTATTGCAATATAGGCACCTAAATCAGCTATTTAAAATGCTGAAAGTGTACTTGACTGCACTTTGTGTTTGGATATGTACCCGATTTTAGTAGTCATCATTTGATTATCACGTAATGGCTGCCATGATCAACAGAAGATTACACAAGCATCATTTACAAATAAAATCCCATCTACTGTCTGCTTTCTATTGTCTTTCCTTTTCTATGAATTCACAGTTTTCTTAAGGATCAAACTTTAAAGTAAATCCAAAACAGTTTAAACATTGACAAATGCACAACGCTCACTAAGGCAGGGAAGTTGGCATATTAATTAATAGAGGACATTTTTACATTTCTGTTTACAGTTGTTCTAATGATTTTGACTGAGATCGACAGTAATCATGTTCTGTCCTTTTATCATTTTCAATAATTTCAAAAAGTGATAAATAAATAATAAAAGCGAGTAGACAATTGTCTGACAATTGCCAATAAACCCCTGAATTAGTGAATACCATGTGCAAACTTGTGTACGTGTGGTAGATTCACCTCTATCTGCTAATTTAGATTCTGGGGTATTGTGAACCCTTGTGTGAAAGTCAAGTTGAGACCAGCTCCCAGAACTTCCCTGCGGTGCTTCAGGTGTGCCACTAAGCTTCAGATAATCAGCACAGCCTCTAGTTAAAGAGCAGTATTACTCAGTTTGGAAGTGACTGCAGTAATGGCTCAGTGTATAGAAGCTTCATAACAATAACCTGAGGGTTTCCAATGTGAATGTCAAAACAGCTATATTTCAGTATCAGAGAGCGATTAGTTCTTATGTTCTTCATCTACTGTCATGATTGGCCTTTTTGTAGGCACAGGATTTAAAACTTCTTTCAGGGGTTCTGAATCATAATTATAATTTAATCTTGCTTGAATGTTTTCTAGGTTTAGTGAGACCTGTGCACCCATGAGAAGGTCGCCTGTGAAGGATCTCATACATCTAAGGCATAGGATTTCAACCATTTTGACTTCAAACCCATAAACACTAAGAAATACTATTTTAGTTGTTGTAGCTCATTTTAATGCCTGTTTTGTCTTATTTTAAATCATTTTAAGGCATCTTGAGGGTTTGTAGTGGGCCCTGGCCCCCTGATTGAGAAACACTGATCTAGGGCATTGTAGAATGTCTCCTTAATGTATCTGTAAACAGCTGGACTTTGTTTTCCATTTGTTGAAGCAGTTTTTTCACTTAGTCTGAGTGGCTTCATCGAACACCCCCCGAGGGGCTCGTCTGTCTTTAACAAGTGGAAAAATGAGGCCAAGCCTTTAAAAGACGAGCAAACAGATGCCTGGAACCATAACTAAAACAACAAAAGTTAAATTCACTTGAAGTGCCCCATTTCAACTTAAATAAATCTGAGTGGCAATCTTAAAGACAGCTCTACCTTATTGTTCTGGCTAATCTTCTTAGCTCACGAGATCTACTACTAATCCTCTTCCTGAGCAGAAAACATGCATGTGTGTATAATGACATTAAGAGTCACACACACTGAAGCCATTGTCTACCAGTTTCCTCTGCTACGAGGCCTAAAGTGTTTTGTTGTGAGGGAAAAACAACTGTTTTCTGGAAAATGGAAATTGCCCCCAGCTCCTACCACACTCCATTCTAAGTTTAAAGTGACTTGTATACTAGCAAAAAAACGCTACTTGACCATTTAAACTAATTGAAGAAAGCACAAAGTAAACCTTGTCTCTGCCTGTAAGCATGCATTCACGGGTGAATACACTAAACTGACCTTTGGTCTTCGATTTCTTTTCTTTGGTGCTGGCAGGGGGGCTCTCTTTGGTGTTTTTTTTCTTTGTCTTCTTCTGTGGGGTCTCTTCATCATCATCCTCATCATCTTCATCATCGGAATCTGATCAAAGCCACAGTTAGAAATGTCAGTATTGAAGGAGGAATTGTTTAAATGATTGGCAATTGATTAAATAAAAGCAATTAAATATACAGTCGATATATAAGCAATACAGAGAATGACACGACACTGGTTACTTTCTGCATAATGACAGATTTAAAAAAACAAACATTTTTTGACCTACATCACTAAGCAATCTAAATTTTCAGTCCCTCCCCTCTAACCACCTGATCTCCAACTTTTTATAATCAATTTTCAATGGAAATCTTTGTTTCTTGTCAAATATTTAGGGTCACTCAGAAATGAAAGATAATGAAAGTTAAATGGGTTGTGATTGTTAAATGTTTCATCATTTTTAAAGCATGTTAAATAATTTTTTCTTACCGTTTTTCTTCTTAGCGGTACTCTTGGGCTTCTTTTTTGTGTCCTTCTGTGCTGCATCATCTTTGTCCTTCTCAGATTTCTTTGTCTTTACTATTTTGCTGTCTGCTTAAGAGGTAAAAATAAATTTTAAGTTATCATTTAACAATCAAAGCAGTATGAAGTAAACTTTAAGTGATATGTTTAGATTTGTATATTTCTAATATAAATTTTATGAAATTATTTATTTCATTTTTTTCTGGGACAAAGAAATTGTCTGAAAATACCATTCTGTGTGGGCTCTATGTCTGTGTGAGATTGTGTAGTAAACTAACTTTTGGAGCGCTTACTATCCTCCTCGCCTGACAATTCTTTTTTTTTAGTTTTGCTCATTTTTGGTTTTGTCTCAGATCCATTGGCCTTTCCAGAACCTGCTTCTGGCTTCTTCTTTGGCTTCTACATGGGCTGTAGATGAGGACAATGAATTGCATTTACATTGTGTCTTTTAGCATGTGTGTACATTTCTGTGTATGGTTGTATTATTATAAGTAAACAATTGGACTTACCATTTGCCACGGATTAAGGAGAGCAAACAAAAAGTTTAAGAAGAATTATATCATTAGTTTCATGACTAAACCATTTGAGTCTAACAGTGAAATAATAAAGATAATAAAGTTTAGAAAGATAAATTATACCAATGTATGTTTAAATTATACCACTGCTGAATGATAATTGATATTAAAATAATGCACACAATGACGACATTTATACCTATCATAGAGACAGATGATGGCTGCAATATTTTCCAGCCTCACTACTGTTCCACTGTGTTTGTTCTCATTTAATTTCTTAACTGCTCACACGAAGGGGCTATAATCTGTTTTCCTAAATGTGCCACGATGTGTTATCAAGTGACCTCTTGCATATACAGCGCGCAAAAGAAGGCCGGACCAAGTGAAGGATATGGGGAAAGTCTAATTCTTACATAATGTAGGCCAGACATCACAGCCTAGCCCAGCCTGCTTCCGTCCTGTATCCAGTGGAGAGCATATAATCTGATTAGTCCAATTTTACATGAGTATTTATAGACCTCACTTTAACAAAGAGCAAAGACAGTGGAATCCTTGATTACTGCCTTCATGGGGATTTTACCTAAATATTTTGGGAAAACCCCTTCTGTTAGCAACAATACATTCAGTTAGAATGAGGGTCCATCTTTCCATCTTAGATGATGACAGCATGATTTAACCAAAAGAAGCTAATTGGTTGGTTCATAAAGTTTTAATCATAGTAGGGCATTTATTTACTTACCATTATTCTCATGCACAGGAACCCCTCATATTTTAAAGCTACACAAACTTAAGTCTAAGAATTGTTGACTAACTATTTTGTGTCCATATAGCTGCTGTGTTAATGTTAAAGTGCATTTAAATTTCTTTGGATCATCTTTGGATCAGTTTTGATGTCATTACTCAGAGGCCTTAATGAATTCCTCTTTGATATACTCTTTCTCTTCTCTTTATAATGACAACTTTATCAGAATGTTCAAGAGGGAAATACATACAGCATATATCTTGTTTGGTTAAAAAGACATTTAAATATTTAAACACATGGATGATTGTTCTGAATTATTTTTCAATTAGGCCAAAACAGTTCCAGAAAAAAGCTAAATAAGTAATAGGAGACAAGACGCTTTAATTACGTTTAGGCATTTAGCAGACGCTTTTATCCAAAGTAACTTACAATGTAAGGAAAACAAAGAAGCTATTTGTTTTTATTCTAATCTTAATCTGATATTTTAACCATAATACAACAGGGCCCAGAATGACAAGACTAAAACATTTGCTGTTAATATTATGAGAGAATACTAACAAGACAACACGATTTTCAAGACAATGATCAAACAGTTAAACATTCACAATATTACATAACGACTAGGCCGAATATTTAACCTGAAGACAAGTTAGCAAACTACTCACTTGGCATACTTAATCAGTAGCCTAATTGTTTTTCCTAACAACTATATTATATGTGCAAGTATACTGTTTAAAAAGACAAAGATATGCCTTAAACAGCCCATTCACAATCTACAGAAATCCTCTACTTACTGTTTTATGGAACATAACATGCAGGTAATCACCAATAATATATTATATATATATAACACTTCTGATAATAAAGTTGGTATGAAATATCAATTTATTCAGATGTACCACATGCCTTTACCGTAACAAAAGATTTTAGATTATAAACTATTAAATCTTAGAGATTCTCCTCCTGAAATCGTTTAAGACAGGATAAATCTTTGATGTGGGCCCTGGCACAGCCATTTTCAGATTATATATCACAGAGATTAACGGGTTATAATGCATCCTAACTGCGAAAATCACAACCTATACTGCATGTTATGCCATTGACAAGAGGCAAACATTACCTACATATAACATAGTGTATTATAATTATGGCTTGTTAGATGTTTTACCTTCCTGGAAACATCTTCTTCATACATTTAAAGTGTTTTAAACAACAAACTTATTACTTGATTCATTACTTCTTAAAACATCACTGTTGGTGTATCACAAAAATTTCAGACATCCTCTATTAGAGCTGTAGAAACTCTTTCCAGCTATTAGCACCACAGTTAAGATAAATGTCTAAACATCTCTGATATCGATCAACATCAGCCACCCGTGTCCTGAATCCTACCTTCTCTGCAGACATAGTTATTGAGACAACATCAGATCAGCAGCAGAAGAAACTGTGTTTTCATGAGTGTGTCGAGGGCATAAGAGCAGCTGATTATGAAAGCTTGTTCAGTCCACAGAAGTTGATAATAGGATTCAGGTTAAACCCCATCTGCCTCAGGAGCAACCAAAACAACAGAGGGGAACATACAATCTACCTACTATCTACAACAAATACTACAAAATCAACACAACTTACATGGCAGGACAATTCCATATATTCACAGTGTTAAATATAAAGCATCAGCATTATATACATGATATACACACAATTAACACACAAATATATAACTCACCTGTGCTGACCTTTTAAAATCATCATTAGAACAGCTAAGAGACAGGTAGATAAATAAGTAACATATGTGATAAAGACAAACTGATGGTGTCAATTATGACAAAGCAGAAGACAGAAGACTCACTCATCTGCTGTCCAAACCTCCTTCAGAATCTCTTTCTGCAGGGGCATTGCACAAAATCACTGAGGTTCAGAAGATCAGCAAACCTCCACAATACTCTCAGAATTTCCAAACTAATCCAAATAAATAACCTCAGGATTTGCAAACCTTTTGAAAGGCATGGATGAAAAAACACCACCAAACCAAAGTAAATAAAGCAAGTGCATAGGCAAAGCTTACATAATTTTTTTTTTTTTTTTTTTTAAACAACTGTTTAAAATGTGTTTAAATCTGTTGTATTCTCTAAAGTCTTCAGTTCTTCCTACTATTGTCTTGTCTACTGGAAAACCTTTCAACACTACTAACAAGAGCATGGGTTTTACTGGAATTCTTAATAGACCAATAAGATGAGAGTGCAGTTTCCCATCATGCATTTGGCTTTAGCTGCCATCTGTTAATGGGAGACAAACCACCAGGTACCCCTTACCAAACCAGTCACTGCAGCCTAACTCTGCAAGATGTAATAGGATTGTCATCAGAATTAGATGGGGACCACATGTCTCTTTGGGGGATTTGCTAAAATCTCACATATGTACAAATCACTATTAATAAACCTTTACAAACAGAAAAAAGCTTTGTCATAGAATAACAATGTATGTAATCTATTTTTTTAAATTTACCTCTTAATAAACATCCAAACAATTTACACTATTTTAATATGTTGCATTTCACAAATATTTATTGTAAATTATACCTTTGTAAAACAAAAAAGTACTAAATTGTAGTTTATTATATACTGCTTTTGTACAGTAGGTCTATAGAATCACAAATGCTCCCATAATAACAATCTGTTTTGCATTTAAATTGGGGTAGTTGTCACATTGACAAGAAAATAATTTTAAGACTATGAAGCTGACTTATTTGACTTATATATAGTTCACAACAACTCTCAGTCACACCTATATGCTGCTATAGATGCAGCTTTTTGCGTAAGAAAGCTGCAAGGAGAAAATTTAAATGATTCATACAGTTATATGGACTTAGTCCTAAGTCTGGATTTCCACAGTGCTCTGCTCTAGCAGTGCTATTTCAACCAACATTGACCAGTTTGTGTCTTTACCTCTGTTAAAAAACACATTTGGAATGATCATTTGACATGCAAAAGACCACATTTCTGTTTTGTACCCCAACCACTTCCTTGTAGTTAGCACTATATGCCACAAGAGGGAGAAGTATTGCAGCAGATGTTGTGGTGCCATAAATCAGTTCATCTAATCCGGTTTGCTTGTGTTTTCAATCACACCACAATCTAAAGTATTCTTAAATTATCAATTGCCAAAATAAAGCATATCATTATTAAAGCATGCAATGCATTTAGCCTTTTAACCGAATTCTTTTTCTCATTCAATATAATACTTTAATATGTACCAAGAAACAGGAAACATGTAACAGGTACGTGATTTTGCTGTTTATTAAAAGGCATCAGAAGCCTGCAACACTGGGCTCCATTTCCCATCCCTGAAGAATGTGGCTTTTCTAACCTATAGCTTTAATTATAAGCCTGAAGTAAAGGGAGGCAGAGTTCAGTGGCCTGGCACACATGCCCTCCTCACCCGAGGGGTCCGACTCCATCCTCTATACCCCTCTCCCTTGTGTGATTATGGGAGTCTAGACTAATGGATCTCCTGGCTGCCTTGCACTCTCTGACAGCCTTTCCCACAACTGGCATTACGCCGGAGAGAGGCTAGTGAATTGACCCACTGTGGTGAGGCTCCTCGAGTCTTAAAGAGACAGTGTCCTGCTACAACGTGCCACTGAGCAAAAGGAAGTTCTTGTTGCTTCTTGTGCATTCAGAAGGAAAAAATGTACCACTTAGGTTTAGAATCAAATGCAATTAGGGGCTAAGTGTCAGTACAGAAAAAACATGCACTATTTTCAGGCCAAAAGAAATATTACTTGCTCAGAGGTTGGTCTTTCATAGCTAATAATCTTGATGAAGATGTCTTATTTAAGTTATTAAGTACCGATGTCTCAGATATTTCTCCTAAATACATAGGGAGAAATGAAAATAGACAAAAATTTGACAAAATAGCCAAAAGTATTGATGTAATATATTGCAGCAAGTATAGGACTATAAAATAATGGACAGCAGACAACATAGATTATTTGACACAGATTATTTGTTGATAATTTGAGAAGAAATGTAACTTTTAATAAAGGTCATTTTTTATCTAAAATAAATTTGAGATGTTGTTGAGATCTTATCTGCAACTCTTCTGAATCTCTTATGATTCCTTACATATTGTAAGTTACCAAAGTTTTTTTTTTATCTCATTTAGTTTCATTTTATAAGAAGAAGTGGGCAGGAAATGTATCTTTTGCTTTCCACAGAAAGACAAGCATACTGATTTGAAATTTCCGCGAGTAAATGAAGACTTTCTATTTAAGTTACATACGCTGATGTTTTCTTTAGTGTTCATGTTGGCTGAGAAATATAGTGGGCGTGATCGTTGTGCTGAAGGTAATGCAAACCCTCACAGCTCTTCAGCACAGGGTACAGGGTGCTCTGCCAAAGAGTAAAGTAAACAAAAGTAAACAGGAAACATACATAATATGATACCATCCTTAGGGACCTGAAGCACAGAGCAGCATGTGACTTATTCTGCACACGCACACACACATACATGGATGGGGTAACACAGCAAGTGAGGGTAAGCAAAGAAAAGAGCAGGACATATAATGAAAAGGAACAAAAGGCCCACAGTAGGTGTTCTCCTTTCTAATAAAAGGCTGTCAGATGATTTGTCATGAATTACAGTACAGGAGGTTCCTCGCGCTTGAAAGATGGTGTATTCTGTCACGCTGACGTCCCCACAGAGAGCAGATGGAGGCCAGTGTGAGCAAGTGCACAGTTTTCCCTCAGGCCAATTTTAACCACTCCTGCCCTGTCTTTGTATGTGGACGCATGTGTTGCATATTTTAATAATGCAGTCATATTGTGGTGCTATTGTAACTTCTGAACTGAGTAACTCCTGGCACTTCTGCTTTTGTCAAAAGTTGTGTTTCTCATGGCTAATAATTACACTGTAAATTGGTGCTGGGTGGGGAGGTATATGGAACAGGTTTGCTGTTTGCGCATTGTAAACACAACTGTATGTAATACAACATTTAAAGTACAGACTATTTAAAATCTTACAGGCTTGAAGCCCATAAATGCCTTTAAAATCATGTTGTGTAATTTGTTTTAAATTTGTTATTTCACACTTTAATTTGTAAAGTCAACTTGGACAAATTAGTTCCATTTTCACTTCACTGTGACTCACTGCAAATATGTTGCATGCGTTACTCATTAACTTCAGATCGGGTGATATTAATGGCTGGGGCACACTGTCTAAACACCTCTGAACGTACTGGAGTTAATGCACCTGTTTCTCTAAAGCAAATAAATATATGCAAAATAACAAGAAGATATTTGTCTTTGCATTAAATTTAAAACTACGGTGGCTGAGAGAGCTCAATGCGCTGCAAATACAGAAACGGGCCACAAATTCTCACAACACAAATAAATACAGAAACGTGCTGTTCAAAAATGAATACCAAAAGTATTCATAACATATAACATGTTTATGGTTAAAGTAATGAACACTTGTGGTTACTCAGTTAGGACATGTGAGGGGAAATGTGTCCCATTTCACATCTTACATGCACTGCACATCTTACATGCACATGTTATACATTTGAAGTATAATTTCTCTCAGCTAGAAAATACATATGGTGTAAGTTACAGTATAGTAGTGCATAGTATAATTTAAATGTGAAAATTTGACTTCATACAGTCACTTATTGTACTGTTTACTTTACTGTAAATTATTGCAAAAGAAAATGTGAAGTCCTGAGGTCTAGTATCATTTGTTGTAGATCTAATACATTTGTAGATCCTAATTTGTATCTTATGCAATGACGTTTATACTTTTTAAATCTTAAGTGAAGTGTCCCAACACTTTTTGGAGCAATTATATCAGTAATTTGAGGGTTAGAAAGTGTTTATCTCTAAACATAATATGAGAGCGGCCATGTGTTTGCTGCAGTTGACTGCAGCATTTTTGGAAAATTTCCCGTTGTAAGTGTCCTGAGTTGCACTACAGGCACAAACAGATCGCAGTGACTCATTTCAGTAGACACATAAAATCTCTTCTGGCCCCAGAGACACAGAGCATATAAAAATGTCATATTAAAGCATTTATTTATGCAAACTCTCTCTCCGTCAGCTAATCTGTTTTGTTGTCACTTGTAAAGATCATTGTCTGGCCTGTTGCCATTATTTCAGTCTGTGGTTGGCAGGTTCCAAAACAACCCAAAGATTTAAAACCTTGACGCTCTCGATATTGCAGCAACACAAAGCCCTTGGGGGTCGTTGCAGTGTGTTGTGATGTCGCTATCTCTCCAGGGTTCTGTCTCTCACTCTGAGAATCTAGGTTAGAGAGACATGTGTCCTGACTTGACCGGCATGCTACAGGCGGGCCGCTGTTGATGAGTAACTGGTAATAACCAGGACAATCGGTCACTCTGTTGTTTGTACAGAGACACCATTGAGCCAGGCTATGTATTTATCTTGCTCTTAGATGACAAACCATTTCATGATGCCTTACTTTGACCATACAGTGTCCTGAGATGAACCTTCAGGGTTTCTGGCAGTGTCGCTTGCTGGCGTGCTAGGAAGGCTAAACAGACCTAGGTCAGCTGTGATGTTTACAACACATTTCGACTTCACTCGTGTTTGAATGCAGACAACAGCAGCTTGCCTCTCAGGCAAACAAAGGAGTTTATAAAATTCTAACTCGTTAAGCTGAGATGCTCACGATAAAGGTTCGAGTCCAGCTTGCAACAATTCCCCATTCTGCTCTCTCCTCTCGTTCCCATGTCCTCTTTTTACTGTCAAAGGGCCAAAATTAGAAGAATTAATAAGAAGCTTTTGAAAGTACTACATCACATAACACAGTATAATTGATACACCAATTGCTGTCTGAGCTGGTTTCAGTAGAGACTATACAGTCATTTGACAGCCCTTTGCTGCCCACTATTTACATTTCAAATGATATGTTCATGAAGGTTATTGCAGCCATTCATCACGCTTGTGTGCTTCACCAATTATAATACACATGCACCACACTCACTAAGAAGATCGAGGACCACTTCACTCTCCTAAGCACTCCAGCAGAGCTTTCAACGTGCCACTTAGGACTACTTAGCAGCTTCATATTTCAAAAATATGTCAGCCGACCCTGAACAGGAGAAATAAAAGGGGGCTGTTGCCTTGATTAGGTGAGCAAAGAAATAATACACAGTGAACATATTTCAAGTAATGTTATATTCCACCAGGAGTCACATTTCTTCTGAGCTTCTGATGTCTGGGGACAAAACCAACATGGAAAAACACCTTAACATGAAGTGACATGCAAGATTAATAGGAACTGGGAACAGAGGTCACCTGTCTTTTGAGTCAGATCTTTACAATGAATCAGTTGAACTGGTTCACTGAGTTGAGTGATACTTGTGTGAACTCAACTTACTTAATTGAACCGTGTCATAGTGTACATAGGGTTTAACTGAAACAAATTACTTTAATAGCCAAATAGCAGAAATGCTAACAAATAAAACATGCTGGAAATATTTTAACGACATGATTGTATAGCACATCTATGCAAAACAATGCTGGGGTCTATAAATAGCTATCTATAAATATTATTAAAAATGCAAAAACTTCTAAAAGCCACGGGAACTTTAGTGTTATTTTATCGGCAAATTATATTTACATCCTAGATGATTTTAATTAGATGAATCATGACTGTGTCAAACTGGGCTGGAACATGTTAAATTACAGTTAACATTCTTGTTAGTAAACCTTCATCCAAAAAACTGCAGTGAACAGCAGTATGTGCGTACTTATGTACAGTACATACTGTTTTTTTTTTTTGCACCTGTTCATTTAAAATAACTGCTTGAAAGAAACTGATTCATGGACTTTCTGTCATTCTTGACAGCTCAGTGGAGAAGCGTCAGTGCGAAGGGAACTTGTTCAGACTCTGCAGGTGGATATAAAACACAGATGTGTTAATTTGTGACAGTCAGCTGCTCAGAGCCACTGTCAGTTATTTTGACCAGCGCTCTGTGTTTTTAGAATGGTGTTAACACCTGTGAGGCACACCAAGCCAAAGTAAACAATTCAGGTTGGAAAGTAAGATGACTCCAGAACCACACACCCAAAAAAAAACATGTAACAAATAATCCCTTCATAGGCAGCACAACCCGTCCCATATGTGTGCTTTACACAGGAATCAAGACGTTACTTTGAAAGCACAGAGACACAGGTGGTTCCAGTGCCTATTGAAGGTTCCTCCTTACTGTACCCTAGTAACTGGACCCTTTTTATAAAGAGGTAAGGGTCCTGTTTTTAGTGTACAGGATGGCATGTACAGGAAATGGTGAGCGCTAGGGAAAGGTGTGCACCTTGCACACATGAAAAGGTGCTCTGATCCGTCTCTGGGCAGACACACAGGGTCTGACCTAGATTCCCCCCATCCAAAACATAAAAAAAACGCTCTGCCAAGTAAGGCAGGGTGGGAAGGGCTGAGCCATGGCGCGTAGCTGTGCCTCTCTCTCTCTCTCTCTCTCCCTCTCCCAAACATGGGCGGAGTGTACTGTGGCCTTTTCAAACTCGCCCGGCTGGCAAGCAGACTGGCTTTTGGAATCAAGCAATGCTGTTTTGAACCGTTGCCAAATGACACAGCCTCTGCCGGCGCAGCTGAAACATTTACAGCCTTCCCTCACTTCGACAGGAAGAGACACAGGGAGAAAATTTGTAGGAGAGGGAGGAAAAAACTCGGAATAAATCTTTGTCTGCAACTAAATCCATGCTTGCATCAAGGATTTCCTTCTGAACTTGCACACACCCCCTGCTTTGGCACGGTGCCATTCAAAAAGATGTTTAAGAAGCATGTTTTTTTCCACTCTGGGAGAGTGGAACATGGAACGGAACATGCAACGCTGGGGAGTGAAGAGTTCAGGGAGTTCAGTTAATGACAAATATGTAAATGCTTCAATAACAAAGGAGTGATGACGTCACAAATTGTGCTGCCCAGGACACTGCCTGACAGCACACAGGACAAACTGGAGAAACATGGATTTACTTGAAACAATGACATCTGTATCAGAGAGCAGATTCTTGATTTACATCAGAACATTCTTACACCAGGAAATGACCATGTGAAGTTTGTAACGAGTGACATATTTTGTACTTCCTCATGGTAAGGAACTTAAGGACCCGGGAGAGCCTTGCGCAACTGTAATGTTATGACTGCAAATTGCAGTAATTTCCCCAGTGATTCCTTGAACGTTGATTTCTTCTTTGCACTCGACTGAATGAATGCACACAAAGTGCAACATGGGTAATGATGACAAATGTGAGTTGTGAGGCATAAACCAAAAGAATTGGTCAGATAAGTGGAATATACCAAGTGTTGTGCATCTGTCAAGATTCTTTGAGGAAGTCCAGAGGATGACAAAGAAATCTAAAACACAGGCAGTGGCTGAACAGCCTGTGGATGTGTATAATGATTAGCGGGGAGTATAACTGCAAGGCTGAAACTACCTGGGACAGATGCCAAATGCTGACAAAGGCAATCATTGCTCTCTCAAAAGTAAGCAGAATCAACTCCTCGTCCACTCACACTTCTTTTAGTGAGGGTTATTTGTTGGAGAACCTTTTTTGGAGAAACCACCAAAAGCATTGACTAGTAACAGAAGAGGTCGTTGACATTCTTTGGCTAAAGGGCATAAAAAAATCATGTAAGTATTGAACTAAACTGTTATTAGGTTTCTCACCCCTCTTTTGCAGTGACAACTTGGTGGATTAAGAAAGTGTTTCCCCTAAATAATCAATCCTGGGCAATATTTTGTAAGATTTGTCTGAAGAGAAATTCACCAGGAAAGAGAAGTGCAGATCGACCCTCACACGCCCAATAGAAGCAAGATTTAAAGATGGTGCATGTTTAGCATGTTGTTCAATTGAGATTACAGTGCCTTTATGCTGTTATGCTTTGCATTATATGCTCGGCAAACTCTCTCTTCTTGATTGCTGCTTTCTTTCGCTGGTGCAAAAAGTCTCTCCCTCTCTATCTCTCTCTCTTTCTTTCTTAGCTTCTGCCTTTCTCTTAGCATCCTGTGCCAAAGTGGGCAGGGAGAAATAGCTCGTGGTGAGGCGGGTGAAGCGGAGGCCGCTCTATGTGCTCTTTCTTCAGCCACAACCCTGTGGAAGAGCATGTTTGGTGGTAGCACGTTTCTGGGTTTCTCTCCCTCAGTTAGTTATACTATGTGAGTCTCCGTGTCGCCATGACCCCTGCCTGCCTTTTTGTAGCCTTTGACGTTCGAGCATCTAGACTGCAGGTATTCCGTTTTTGCTTTTTAAATATTTTTATTATCATGCCAACTGCTTACTTTCACCTTTTAAAGCAATTCTCTTAAATCATCTGGTATTTTTTGTAACCCAGTGTCATGGTTCTCTTGTTCAGCATTGTCTTCCACTTGTAAACGTGTCCACCTCACCCCTGAGCCCATGCCTCGGATTCCGCCATTTTAAGTACGCCAAACGACTAATAATTGTTGGGGTACATTAGATAAATATATTTTTGTCCCAATGCTATTTTTAAATTTGTCCTTTTATTGATTTATTTTGAAACAATTACGTTACACTTACGTTGACACTTAAGCTATTGTTCGTGTTTCTTAGGAATAATGGGCATGTTCCTTTACTTTCATATCATTATAATCTGCTGATTTTAAAGTGATTTGAATTCGAATTTGAAAATGTTTAGGTATGCAAATGGCAGCTGCTTTAATTTTTTAGGAGGGAATCGAACTGTGGTCATGACAGTACTGTTAATAGATGGCCTGTAGTGTAATGTATTGTTTAACCCTCTGATTTTCTCTACATTTTTATCTTTGTATACTAGCTGTGTGATTCATGCTTCTTCTGTTGTTTATATGTTAATGAACAAAAACAATGAAGAGTCAGTGGTACTTACACTACTTACACACATCTTACACAAAATTAAAGCACAAACTAAGTTCATCTTATGCATATAAGTATATTCGGTTACTTGTGTTTTGTGCAGCTGTATACAAATATAATCAAAACTTTTCATATTTAATAAGCATTCTTTAAAAAATGTGACTTCAGATGTAATTAAGATTAATGCAATGGGGTTCAGCAAGGATCTTTATGAAATAATGAAATGCAACAGTTTATAAACAAATAATAGTGATGTCAGAAAGGGTGCATGAGAACATAAAACATTTATGTAGAAAGGAAGGAGTAGCTGATCAAAAAGAGAAGAAAATATGCAAAATGTAATATCATGTTTTGATTTTAGCTTTTAACAGAGAAAATGTTTCAAGGTATGTTACAGTAAACTGACTAAATGGTAAATTTTCAAGGATTGTAGCGTTAAAAGGCAGGTAAAATCCATCAGCATGACACATTTTTATCAGGCATCTTACTAATGTTTAGTGTATTTGTTATTTGGTCATATTACATTCAAACAGGCCCGAGCAAATGATGATTTGTACTGTCTTTAGAGAAAATAACCCAATTTTTATTTTACAAGGTAAGCTGCAACCCAAACAAATGATACCAATTCACGACTGAAAATCAAAATGCGTCGATTAATCTGATTTGAATTCAACACGTCTGTAAATAACGTTGCAAAAAACATTCTCAAGATGGCGACGACATGCCACGTGTTTGTGTACTACTGAACTGAGTGTATTTTACTTCAAGTGGCTTTTCTGGGATTTTTAATGCAAATGCATTTAAATAACAGCAAGCCTTTTGAGTAAACTGCAGTATGGAACTGCAGAATAGCAAGCAAAGGTATAAGAGCTGTATTTAACTGTGGCATTAGGTCGAAAAACGCATGATGTGCTGACACATGTTGTTTTAACTCTGCAGCAGAGATTTTTCTTGGACAACATTTCTTTTTTGTGTGTTGTTGCTTGTCGGCAGGAGGACAGAACATTTGCTGCTTTCGTACAGTAGAACCAGGAGAGATGTCAGAACAGCGCACGAGTTTGTATGTACATGTTTTTTTTTTTGCTTTGAGAAAGAATGAGAGATGGCAGCAGGAAAAGAAATGGAGAGAGGGTGGGAGGAAAGGAGACCATTTCCTCCACCCCCTGTTCTCCTCAGATGAACTTATCATGTAGCCTCATATTTTCTCTTTCTTTTCTTTCCTTTCCCATACAGCTTGGCTACACTTACTGTAGTGCTGACAATTACATGCACTTTGGGCTCCGACCCCACATTAGCAGGCAGGAAGTCTGTTTCAGAACAACCAGGAGTTTAACCCTAAAAACTCTCAATTTTAATGCATATGAAATGAGCTTCACTTCATGCAAGAATATTAAGATGTTTTGAATATAATGCATTGTGTAATCACAGAGCATGTTTAATGTCAAATATAAGTTTTAAGTGTTTATGTCAAAAGTGTTACTCTTGTAAAAATTGACGACAGGTGAGGGAACACTGCTGTTTGCCTGCAAAAGCACAGACATGCGACATATGCTCGGTGCCTATTAGTTACATTATGGGCCCAGACGGGGGCAGAGATCTAAGTCTAATCTGCAAGGTCTTTGTATAAACAAGGCAAGGCAGAATCCTTATCGTTGAGTTTCGATGAATAACAGCAGGCTCTCCGGAGACCGCGTGACAGAGTCAGTCGAGGTCAGGCCAAGCCCAACTTCCTGTTTTTTGGGGACCACTATTTTTGCAATAAGGGCGTTTTCCCTGGTGTAGGTTGATGACAGGGGATCATATGCAGTATGATTAATGATACATTTGAAGGCTTACGGCTTTCAATAGCTTAACTCTTTTGAGCTGTGCTGCACGTATGTATGAATAATGGTGTTTTGCAGCTTAATGTAGTTCAGGGTTTACCGTGCTGTGTATAGTTTACAATGATTCGTTTAAGCGCCTTTTGCGCTGCTAGGTCAAAGTTAACTGAACACACTGAATTAATTTTTCCCATTATCCTCAAATCTTTTGATCCACATATGAATTTCTTGACAGAATTAAATGGTTAATTTGAAACTAATGAAAAGCACCCAACAAATATTTTCATGAACTTGAATGTGAGGGTGTACAGTGCTGTAATCCAGGCAAAGGATATCTACTGTGACAATGCTACAATTTAAAAACTTTTGTCACTTTTTTTTGTTTAATGACTTAATTAATATTCTAATATTTGGCAATGATTGATGGTAAGATGAAGATAGATGGAGATGGTAATAATAAAAAATAAGCAGACAAATGGCTGGCAGTGTGAGTCAAGTGTTACTGTAAGTCAGTCTCACAACAATTCACTGCACTAGAGGCTGCAATGTTGGCCAGGAATGAACTCAACAAATGCAGAGAATGCAGATCTACAGCTGTACAAACAAAGGATTAGATGAGCAGATAGCAACCAGAAAGATAACAACAGAGGTATTAATAGTGAAAAACATGAAAATAAATAAACCATGTACCACTCTCCTTGTTTGTTTATACTGTAGCTCATGTATTTTCTCTCATTTCTCTCATAAGACATACATGCATTTCACACGAAAGCAGGTTAGGTTTTTGGTTGGACTGACGTAAAAGGGATTTTCAATGGGGAAGCTCCCCTCCTATGTTAAATTAACACGGCACAGAGGCATTGTCTCAAGTTCAGTTTTTTTTTAATTGTGGCCTCTTACTCTGCCAACATCCCCCCTACCTTTCATTGCTCTGCCATTACCCTCTTCTGCGTTCATTGAAATTCAGCCTGGCAAACAGGCGCTGCCCCTTTCTTGGCACCAAACTCAGAGATTGGGAGACAGAAAGGAGGGGAGAACATTAAAATGAAAACAAGAATATGTACCGTTCATCCAATTTCTCACTCGCTAAGTTGTTCCAAACATTCTGTCTTTTCCGTATGATTTAATGTTTTTTTTGTTTGTTGTTTAATCTCAACAAATCATATATGGCCCTGGCAACCAAAACAGTGGGAGGCGTTCAGCGAGCTAATTGATTTGCCTGTTTACCTGCTGTGATTGGATGATCATAAGGGTTAACGGATGTGTCCATTGATTGCTGGGTAAGATAGAAGGCCTTTTGTTGATTTGTTTACCTTTTTTTCCAATTTGTAAAATCCGTGGAGCATCAAGATGTTTCTTTGTGCCTATTAAAAGCTTGGTATATGGTTGTGTCATGACATTGTATAGGTAGGTTAGGCTTATACAAAGGCAATTACAAAAAGGCAGCCATTTACTGGGAGACAAAGACGGTGCTTGAGCTGTAGAGAATGACATTTACCAGTCTGTATGGGTAGATGATGAAGTAATTATCATAAATGTTTGTTGTGTGGCTGTTTCAGTTACTTTAGGAAACAGGTTTTGTCACAAATCAAAGAGTATGTATGCAATATAGAACAGAGAAGATTTTCGGAAATGGAAAATGCTTTTGTGATGTACCTCCAGTATTACAGACCCAGGCTGTGTTTCAAAATCTGGTAAGCTGCCCACAGTATGTAGGCAGCATTTTAAGGCTTCATAAGACACATTCCTGATCTGAAGGCTGTTTTAAAAGGTAAATTGCATAATCATGCTGCCTTTTAAAATATTGTTTTTGGCATTGCATGTTTCAATACAGCATAGCATGTAGAAGAGTGAGATAAATGTTGACTTTCTAATCTTTATAATTATATTATATTTTTAAATGACTACCAAGAGTATTGATAAAAAGTTTAATCTAATTTAAAATGATAATTTACAAAATCACTCACAAATTCCCAACTGCAAGAAATACATTTAATATACAAATGCATGGTGAGTCTGTCACAGAAATACATCAGGTGTTTCTACATTGCTTTGACTGCAATAATTTTTAACTTATTTTGGTCACTATTCTTGCTCGTAAAGGGCAATAGAGATCTGACAGGAATTGACTAATAGCCACCGTGTTACATGTTGGTGTTATAATGCTGTTACTAAGGCTAAGGTTTATTAGCTGTCATCCCATTGATGCTGGGGAGGCCATGTTAGTTATTTTAAAATATAAAGTAAATTACATACTCTGAAAGTAATGACTAAACTCATGCTAACACAGTTAATACTGTACATGTGATGCAATAGGCTGCCAGGAAGATTTCTAGATGTTAGTAAGAATAGTGTGTTTCAAATATTCATGTTACATTCAAATGCTGATACACTTGGACTGAAAATAACATTTCAAGCTTTAGCAGATGACGTAACTGAACCTGTGTTTGTGTTTCAAAGGACCATTTAAATATCACAGCTTTGTCTTTTTTATTGTATCATGTGATGCCATGTTTAACCCCCCACTGTCAATGCTGAACACAACAGATTAATAATAATATAATGTCATAAAAATTAGGGCAGTTGTGTCTAATTTGCCACTAGCGCCCATATGGCTTAGCATTACATTTTGAAAATGTCCCAAAAGGTAATTTACATAAGAAAAAAATCTGAATGGTTCTGGAATGGATTTAAATATCTGGCAAAACACCAAAAATACTGGTTAAACTCCATTCAGCCGATTAGCACATTTTAGAGAACAGAGAGACAGACTAGTTTCCACCACATCTGCCAGAATATAGCATATTTATATTTTACACGAATAAAGCTCTAAATGTTGTCACCGTCTAAATAACTGTAGCTAGCACAAAGCTTGGGAAATAATTCAAAATGGAGAATTGTGTCATAGCCAGAAAATTATGAATATTGTGTATTGAATAACTGATACGAGTAAACAGCGATAAACAAAGCTAAGTTTATTTAATGGAGAGTTTATGACAGACGTGGCCTTCGCTAGGAGTTAGCAAATTCGTACTGGCAAAAGTTAGCACAGGGAAGTCACTATCTCACAGTTTTCTTTGTGTTCCAGTAGACTGCGTCTTGTGCCAAAACTTTTCAATGACCGTCATCGCAAATGGGCTAAAAAGAGCATGTGTATGCTAATTAGCTAAGAGGACTTTTGTATGTTAACAAATTACTGAAAGTCAATTCCCTGGAAGAGATTTACATGTTTATTTATGCAAAACCGACGTATTCCGCCTTCTTCACGCCACACAATAACGGCTTTTATTTTTGCAAATGATCTGGAGTTTTATATGTGTCCCACTTAGCTGTTTTAATTAGGACTTCTCTTGGCTTTGAACACTGAAAACTTAAGCTGAAAGGTGTGAAATACAACTTAAGGCTTTATGTATAATCCTTCACATGAAATAAAGATTCCTATTTGGTAAAATTGTTCAGTCCAAAAATAATGATTTATTTGTTAACAAAGTGCAAACGGATGCTAAAATGTTTGAATGTTGATACTCGAAGATGTTTAGGTTTTACCCTGACTATACAAACACATATGCTAACATGCTAATAGACACATATGTTCAGAATTGTATCATTCTTATGCTTACACAGCATGTGTCTAAGTTTTGTTGTGCGTCAAAGAGCGCTATTGACTCAAGGGTGAATCTGGTTGTTGTACTGATGCCAGACAGTGTCCCCTAGTGCGTTTAGAGAGATCTTACTCCTCTAAACAGTCTTTCAGAATGGTAAACGCGTGAATAGTTTTTCAGGCACACCTCAGAGAGGTTGCAAGAAATGCACAGCACCCATACCCTAAAATGGCCGAAACGACGCCATTTTGTTTTCTCTCATTTTTCTGAGTGGAATAGCAGAATCACAGCTTTGTTAAGGCTACAGGAGGCAGCTGGGGAAGCCATGTTTTACATCGTCTGTTTACTTCAAAAGCACAGCTTACACAGGGTTGTCCTGTTGGAATTAACTCTGTTTTTGGCAAAACGGGCACAAATTCCTGGCGAAAGATCAAGACTTTTTTTCGTGATCCAATGCCAGCCTCGCTAGAATGAGTGAGTAATTTCTTTGGCTCTTAAAATTACCGCTCCTCCTTTAGCCTGTATCCTGGCTTAACACGTTCAACTTCTCTCACTGTTCTCCACAGTCTCTTTTATGTTTGATAGTTTTTCAGACACAAATAAGCATCAGTGACTCTGAAGAACACTTGCTGGGCTTTCAAGACTGCTGATTTCTTTCTACAACTAACAGAAATAACTGCAAATTTGATTTATGAGAGAAATATTCTAATTATGTCAAACAGTTAGTGCCACAACATGCACTGTATATTTGGCTAAGCTGTTTTTATTTTGCAAACCCAAGTTAAAGACTATTTATCTTCCAAATTGCTGTACTATACTGTACATCATTGCACTGGTGCCATGACAAACTTACGTCAACTGTTGGTGTACAGTTAGAACTGTTTCACTGTAGTAGTAAGTAATTTCAGTTGAATTTTAAAGTAATTTCACACCAGCTATAATACAGTAAATGATATGAATGCATACAAATTATTACAAATGATGTTTTTTTAACATGATGTTATGGGGCTAATTCAAGCAAAGCTCAAGCAACGTCATCCAACAAGCTTTTAAAGGTTAATTATATACAACAACGTTCAATAGTCTACCATCATACAGACCCCCATAAAAATGCATAAACCGTTAGGTGGAGTCTTTCAGAAGGTTTCACTGTATGGCTGTGCTAACCAACTTCTCTATCTCCGCAGGTATTCTTTCAGTTTTCTGTCTGGTTGGTTAACATCTTCTGGTTAACTGTCTGCTGTTCTTGGGGCTGAGGTAGTAGATTGAATAGTTGTGGAGCCTTGTGCTCTGTCACTGAGATAACTATACAATCTACTGTCTTTCCTAAGGTGACAGCCTAATCATCCTTGAACAACACAGAGTCGTTTGAAAGTCATCCTGCGGATGGTCACAGGATGGTCATCCTCCTGCTAGGTTGTCACAGTTGGAAAGGTTTAATATAACCTGCAAATGAACTCACAGCAACATTCCGGGTTTCTGAATCTCTGTTCTTTGGCATAATTTTAAAGTTAACGTGAAATGAGCCCTATTTACTTTCTCAATATTCATTCCTGTTCCTAAGATGAACAAGTTATCAGTATATGCTAAAGAGCAAATTGCCTTTGTAATCCTTTATCAAAATGCAGTAACTCCCTCTGTCCCTGAAATGACTTTTCATTTGCTGGTGTCACCAAACCCTCTTATTTTTCAATCTCTTCCCTCCAAACACCTGTCATATAGAGACCACGCCCAGAAAGCTGCACTTGTCCGTTCTAATATGGAACACCAATTAAGCATAACTTTTCATAACTTTTTTTAGTTCAAAATCTAGTTTTGCTCTGACATATCCTATTATGCAAATAAAAAATTGTAAAGTCTTTCATGTTGAGCATAAAAATACAGAAGCATTTATGGGAGTAGGGAATAGAAGCAGTTGGAAAGGACTGTCACAGAAATCTTTTGAGGTGAAGTAGATTCTACACCACCAAACAACAGTGGTTATTGTTGTAAAAATATTGTATAAAAAATGGTTCTCAAAAACTCCCCATCATCTGCCATTGGTCAGGAAAACAAAGAATCCCTCCCTTAATTTACATGATTGATTGAGACAATTTTGGTGCCAGACAGGGTGAGGTAGTAGGTTGTATAGTTTGGTGGGAGGGATCAAACCCTGTTCAGGTTATAACTATACAGTCTATTGCCTTCCTTGTGGTACCAACTATCCACTGGCAAAGAAAAAGCATCCTTGATCTTAAATATTATTTATACTATAGTACTTTACCAAACATATCTGCACCAGACGTACACGATGTTAGTCTCTCTAATGCAAGATTCTGATATTGTATTTCATGAGGCATATAAATCAGATTAAATTAGATTTATTGAGCTCAGTTTTATGACTAAATCAATATTTTAGCTTTTTAGTTGGAATGAAATTTTGTGAGAAGATCAGAGCAGAAAATTCAAACTGTTGTATTAGACGAGATTATGGCTTTTTTATAGAAATAAAATAAATACAATAAAAAATTGCTTTTCTCCATTTTGTTTTGAATTGATTTGTACCATTTAGTTGGCAGTTGGCAAAAGTAAGAGAATATAGATTAAACATACAGGAAACAATGAATGATCTAAGTAAAACATCAGCCCTTCATAAATTGCTTTTAACTTGCTAATGTAAATTAAATAGTGGGCTTTAAACAATTATTCACATAAGGTTTAATGAGGGTTTATTTGATATATTTATTATAAGGATTTAAGTCCTTAAAGTGCTATGAATATAGCTGAATGTATGTGACTAGCAAGTCTGGAATGTTCTGGAGCATTTGAAATGTTAATATGTAACAGAAGTGTATATTTATTTCAATGTAGCTATAATAATACAATATTTTATATTATTAAATTTTTTTATATTATTTTTTGTTTTACAAAATGTGTACAGATGTATTTCCTGTAATAGAAGGATAATACAAGACAGTGAAGCTAATTCAAGTGAATTTCATGAAATGAATTTAAATTTTATCTAATAAGATCTAAAAGGTTAGTCATTCAATGCTAAACTTGATAACTTACATTTATAAAAATTATTCAGGGCCTAAGCTGACTCTGTCAAATCTGTGAGGCACACCACACAATCTAATTCTATGAAATTTTATACTGAAACACAAACTTTTATACTTATAAAATATGTGACAACATTAAAACAGTGTCTGGTTAACTCGATAGTAAGTAACATATAGTGGCAACACAATTTTACCAACATTTTCCACTTATGATATGTCTTCCGAAAAATAGATTTAGCGTAAATGACAATCCCAATAAAAAACAAAGTCTTACTGTATTTTACAATAAATGTACATGCATTGGCTTATCTAAAACTGAAATCTAAATCTAAAACAGTTTCTACTTACAAGGTAGCCTTTTTTGTTACTGTAGCATGTTTACGTTAACGTTCAGTTGAAACACAAGCGTTATTATTATAATTTACATTTCAAAGGCTTGTGGGGCCCCCTAGTGGTCTCTATAGGAAATCTATAGGTACTGTAACACTAAGGACTAAAACTTCTCAATGATGTCAAGCCATTTAAAAGTCTCCAATATTCCTCAAAGATTTTTTTTTATTTAATTACACAGTTTGAGTTTGAAGCTATTTACTAAACCATTTTAGGCTTATCAAAAAATGATTGATGCTACCTTATGGAGTGATTTATGAGCCAGTGTTAGAAGGTAATGTGGTTTGTTGCCCAGCATTCTGTTCTCCTGGTTGGGATCTCCAGAGAGAACTTGAGAAATCTCTCTGGTCTCTCCAGCACAGCACATACTGTCTCCAAATCTCCAGGTAAGCTTCCCGGATCTTTCTGATGCGAAGGGCATAGACCACAGGGTTAACTGCTGAATTGGCATGAGAGAGGAGAATTCCTGCATAGAAAGCAGTCTGAGGGACACCTTGTGGGCCTGTTGAAAGTAGTACACAATTCATAAGATGCAAAGGCATCCAGCATGCTGCAAACAACACAAGAACCAAGGCCAGAGAACACGCCAGCCTCTTCTCCTTGATCAGAAAGGCCCTTAACTTGGATTCAGCATGGGCCTCATCTTCTCTGTGTAGGCGCTTGTGCAGGTTGTAGAAGACCAGAGCATACAGAAGTGTCATGGCTGCCAAAGGAAGCAGGATGCAGCACAGGTAGTTGAAGTACACCATGTAGGGCAGTGAGATGACAGCCAAGAAGGTGCAGTTGATGTAAGAGGAGTTCAGGAGAGGAGACGTGAGAGAACTGCGGTTATGCCAGCCAAAAAGTGGAGTGAATCCCAACACACAGGAAAACAGCCAACACAAGCCCACAGCGATACATGAACGTTGCGCAGTGGCTATTTCTTTGTACCTGTAAGCATGGGCTACAGTTTAAACAGCCACTTAAAAATAGATAGCTGGAAATACATTTAAGCTGACCATAAACAGTCCTGCAAAACTATAAGATACAAATAATAAATATGTATCAAATTAGTAATGATTATGTCATAAATTAGTAGTTTTTTATTTAGCTAGTATTTTAGAATGGTTTTAAGTTGACAGATGACTTATCACTGTGTTAATGCCAGGTCTATGAATAAGGAATAGATGTTAAAGCAACGCATAGTGGCTTTTGTTTTGTCATTGAGCTGTAGGAATGTGGGAAAAGCATCTGTGAGGGTGTGATCCAGTGTCACTAAGCAGATTGTTTAGATAAATGCAGTACAATAGGTGTATGAACCATGTTTATGAATCCTAAAATATTAAAGTAAATTAAACATTTGTTCAAATAAATTGTTTAAAAGTGTAAGAGTGTTTTATCTTGGAGATTTTAAAATTAGAAATATATTGGAATGTATTTTAGTTCTATTGGAAAAGTTATTAAAACATATAGAATAAAATATATTAGAATAAATGATTTTCCATAAACAATGAGCATAACAAATACTTAAATTACTCTCTTCATTTACTGTTGATAAATAAATTTCTTAAATGTGGCTAAAATAATCACATGGCTGTACTGCTATATGTTCATGTAATGCATAAACAGTGTAATTAAGCACCATCAGTCAATTATGTCATACAAATACCAATAAATTGCTAATAAATTACATTACATAACATTAGCAAGTTAGTTTGTGAATATCTCATTATTAACAGTAAACCATAATAAAAGAACAATGAAATACATTTTAGCATTGTCTTATAAATGCTGTTTCGAACCAAACCAAGTCTAAAAATGTATATATGCTTTGCACAAACTTTATGACAAACAAAATATATAGTAGAAGGTGGTCTTAATTTTGCCATGTGGGAAATATTCTTAGATCAACATGCTTGTTGGTTCTGAAACAACATTCTGAGACTTCAACAGATTGATCAACCTTTAATATCCCTGTGATTTTAGGGGTAATTCATTTTAAGAGTACAGTTAAGAGTTGGTGTTAGGAATATTTGATTGACAGGAATGTTGTTCTTGAATCAACAGAACATTCCAATTTAGGAACCTATAATAATAACTTTGCTGTGCAAAAAACTCTGTCATCTGTATACATGCTATACTGTTATCATATTAATGAGACTCTACCTGAGTGGTATTGAGACACGCAGATATCGGTCCACAGCAATAGCCAAGAGTGAGAGCACAGAAGCCTGGGTCAGCACCAGCACCACACAGCTAACTGCCAGGCAGGCGTAGAATGGTATCTCCACCCACCCGTCCACCAGCACAGCAAGAGGAATTGCCACGACCCCCACCAGGAAATCGGCAACAGCCAGAGACACCACAAAACAGAAGGTGGGTTGACGAAAGGTCTGTCTCAAACACACAGCCCATATAACCAGCATGTTCCCCAGGCAGCATGCTAGAGCAATGAGGAGCTCCAGTGAGGTGTAGACCAGCCAGACCATGATGACTGAACTGAACTTTCATAAAAAATGTCTGAGGAGCAAAATCTGAAGATAAACACAAGATGGATATGATGTCTGTCACCATCTGGTCTGGTCTCCTACACACACACACACACACACACACACACACACACACACACACACACACACACACACACACACACACACCCTGATCTTCAGCATGCATCTCTGGGGGTCTAATTTCACTCATCAGCTTTGGTTCTGAACAGACAATTTTATTCACTGCCACATCTGTATTTCATCAACTAATTCCATTTGCAGGCGGACAGAAATAATAATGTTAAACTCCAGGTCACAATCCAGATTATGGAAATAGTGCTTAACATATTCGTTGCTGGGAGAGTTTAATGATCTGCAGACTAGGCAATGTTTGGAATAGCTATTATCATGTAAACTGTACACGTGTTTGCAAATGTTTTGTATGCATGAAATTCCTGTGCCTATTGTATTCGGTGCAGAATACACTGCACAGCATATTGTGTCCCATGATGCAATGCACTTGGTTTGTCTTTCCAAACCAAGAAAGTCTTTTGTTTGTCTTCAATACCTCATCACCTCTAGAGACCCACTTATGCCACCTTGAGGTACCATCAAATTGTTTTTGTATTTTAAAAATAATGATATTTAACAATCCAAACCAACACCCCAGTCACACAACTGTAATCCAGATACCAATAGTTACTGAAGAATAATCTTTGTACAAAAACTGTACATCTTTAAAAAGAGTTTGTACATCTGAAAGGTTTGTTACATGCTCTTACACAAAGAAATACACAGTAAAAAGTGGCAACCTGCAATTGTTACCTTTAGTAGCTATTTCTATATAGGACAAATAGGTAAATAGGATGCTATAATATTGCTGACATGAATTAAAGCAATATTATAGCATACTTTTAAGGTCAACAGGTTTTTCAGTGTACTAAGTACAGTGTATCAGCACGTTTCTGATGTATTACACAAATAACATCTTTTCCTTCTTGTCAATCATTAACAGTTCTGTTGCACTGGTGGTTTTCCAGCATACACATGCTTTGCATATGTGGCCATATGTGAGTGAATATGTGTGCGGTGGGCTCATGGTAAACTGCCATGAGATGGAGCACATGCACAGCTGTAGTGAGCCACTCACAGACTAAAAACAAATACAGATGAAGAATACAAAGCAGGTGAGATGATGAATTCTGATCTATTTCTGATCTGTTCTGAAATCTGCTGAGGACTGGAAATCAGATGGATGATATAGTATCAGACTCTAATGGTCTACAGGGTCTGATCTATCTGAACTTAAAGGGATAAATATGTATATGTCCTATTGTACGTCATCTGTGACTCACTGTACAAGGCATCAGTTATGCATTTCATGCATTTGCATGAAATGTTTACTATTCATATATGACCTATATTTTCAGATATGACTGCTCACCTTAGACCACTGTTATAGTTGTAAGAACCACAAACAAAATAAGTAATATTATGTTGCTATTTTTTGTACGTGACACCATGGTAATTCTGTTTTTGGACAGGTTTTATATTTAAATGATAAAGTGAGGCTATTTATCTCCTGTAAAATGGGGGATTTAATCACCTTAAACAATATTATACATAAAGTAAATTTTTTCTTAAAACATATGTAATAATTTCAGGGATTCCCACTGGCTACATATATCCGCAACATTTTTAGGATTATTACACATTAGATTAATTTATCTTTTTTAATTGATTTGTCCTTGTTAAGACCTCATCAAAAACATTTAACTCATTAGTTTCTGACTAAAACTAGTAACTTCAGCAGTAACATCAGTTGTTCTGTGTACGAAAGTGAGTGTACAAAAAATCCATAGATAGGGTTAGAGTTAGTTTCTAAACTGTCTAAATGTAAATATTTTATGAATATGCATAATTATAATTAATAATAACTTTACTGTTAAAATAATTTTATTAGGTACATAAGGTGTATTTACATTTAATTAAAAAGTCAAAATTAGCACAACAAATATCAAAACAAGATAAAAATGGATTCATGACTACATATAACGTAGTAAAGGTCAATAATCCTTAGATTTACATACTTCAAAAATCTCCTTCACCTGTCACTTTAACATACTGTGTTGTTGATTACATTCTATTCACATTCAAACATTTTCCAGTGTCAATTAATCCTCAATTATCAAATAATATTTGAGAATCAGTGGATATTTGCCCAAAATACATTATGAACATAAATGTTACAGAGGCAAAAACATTCTTTATAAAATACTCAGTATTTGTTTGTATTTTCCCAGGTAAGGAAAACTGACCTAATGGGGGGATTTCACACTAACTACCCATAAATCTTTGCGAGTTGCTCTGAAGCCCTCTCAGTGTTTTCTCAGTGAACTGATAGGTAAGTTTACGTTTCACTTTGCAGATCTCTCCTGTTCTTGAGTAGTTTCGTAGGGCTCTAGCCATTTTCTGGTATGTCATAGTCTTCCTGTTGCCCTTACGTCTGCCCCACATCTCTGCCAGCTTCTCTTTGTTCTGCGAGGAGAACTGGAACGTTCCGTTGTTAGACTGGACCCACCAAATGCAGCTCCGCATATCTGGTGTCTGCAGCATCTCATATAAGAACTGAAACAGCCGTTCTTTCCTTTTACCTAAAAAATTATGTTTCTTCATTTTTTAGTAGAAATTGGCAGTTTTATTATCCTACTGCCATTTCTGGGGTGTAAAATAACAGTCCCTGGTCAAAATATCCTTAATGTGTACAGGAATTTATATAATAATTAACCAAAAACCATTACCTTAAACAATAAAACATTTGACACAATCTATATAACTTGACTGCAATAGTGGCAACAGTAACATCTTTGAGAGATGACTTGGTGAATCATTTGATTCAATTCAATTTAAGAGAAATGAATCTTTCTTCCCAAAGCCAAATGACAATTGGACAGTTGACAAACAATGGCATGTCTTACCCGAGAGCGGCGTCAGTGCCAAAGAATCGCAGGCGATCTGTCCCTTCCCATCTGTCCCTGGAGACGGTGGAAATTCTTGGCAACCAGAACTGGTAGACAGGGAATCTGAATCACTGCACTGGTTTCTGTCATACTGGCAGTGTCCCTACAACACAGATTGTTATTAATAACAACTGGTAGATCTCATTCTTTTCTATGTAATTCTACTATTTCTTTGGTTGTATGGGACTTACCCACTCATTAAGACTGCACTGACAGAGCCATGCCTGCTGCTGCTGTTGAGTCTGTTGATCATGTTTGTTTTCTGTCTCTGCTACTCCACCATAATGCCATTCATATGGATAATGACCAGACCAGCTGTTCTCTATAGAAACAAATCACTTGTTATCACATATGCTACTCAGTGCTATCAACATAGCAAAATATGAGTTTTTTATGTGGTTTAAAGATGACATTGGTTGAACATTTTGATGTTAAAATGTAATTTTATGGTAGAATGAAAGGTAAAACACAATGCCTATAATAACATTTTGCTTTAAGCAGCCGACAACCAATGGTGTGAGTTTGGGGCGGGGCTATTTGTCTATTTGAGAAACCTCTTTAAAACATTGTTTTTGGAATTCTGTTTGATGATGACAGAGCTGCAGGTGACACACTTCAGCTTTGAGTAGTTTTTTTGTCAGTAATTTTCCACTACTTGAACAGCTTGTGAACGGAATTTTCATGTCACCAGCAACTTGTCAAAGAGGAAATGCCAAACCATACAAAACTGAAACTGCACCTTCATTAAATTTACAAAACAGAAGTAACTCTTCCCTCAGCTTCCCTCTAACTCTCACCTGCCATGCTGTGCTCCTCCTCAGTGCTCCTCTGGACACATGCTCCTGACATCACCTCCAGTGAGTGCTCCTGCAAGTACTCCTCAATCACATCAAGATCCACACTTCCTGCCGACGGCTCTCTGAGGCCCACATTGTAAAAGTATTGAACCTGTGGGTACTTAAAACATATTCAATCAATGCATCTAAAGATGGAATTCAATACAGTACAGACATTAAACACTGTACCATCAATGGAATAATGGAATAAATGGATGGATTAATTGTGGATAAAAGTAAGTTTTTTAAAAATAATCTAATCTCATTTCATTAGGTTAATTTTATGTTGATACCAGTTTTCTTTCATAATAAACTAAACTAACATGACAGCTTGGAATTGGTTGGAATTTTAAGATCTACAATATACAGCATTATGAGTAAATACATTGTTATAGATTGTCCATAATTACAGTTGTTTAACAAGAATATCTACACACATGTGTTTTTACATGTCAAAAGGGTATGAAAGAAAGTTACAGCTAACTTTTACATTCCAGAGAATTTACACACATACATTCCATGTGTGTAAATCCCCATGTCTCAGTAATGCTAGAGGTGAAATTGTATTTGCATAATGAGTCTGACTAAACAGTTCCAGTTACATATTATGCATCTGTTTTGACAGACAAAGTAGTATGTAGATCATGTATACACACAAACATACTGTATGTACAGTGGCATTAAACAACAAAACATCAAACCAAGTGGCACTTATTTTGATCACAAGCACACAGTTTAAGCAAAACATTTCACAAAACAATGCTTGTTAGAATTTTTTATACATTATAATTATGGTTTAAGCAACATCTGTATATATACAAAACAAAATTACACCATAAATAAGTATGATAATATACAGAATTAATCATTGTTATTATGATGTCATTGCCGGTACTATTAGTAAATACATGTCAGTATGTAAAAGAGTGTTGAAGACATGGCTGCTTCATGTCAAGTTTATATTTGTATCAATGTTATTTAAATAACAACTAGAGAGTTTAGATTCTAGATCAGAGCTGGAAAAATAAAAATTAACCACACTATTATCTGTGTTTTGCTTGTTTGCAATGTTGCTTTTGTTTTTTGCACAACATATAGAAGTATTACAAACCAAAATAGAAGTATTAATAGTACTCACAGTTTCAAGTGTTGCCAACATCTGAAAAACAAACATGAACAGATAAGACAGATGAGTACAAGGAACCCTCATCAGACTGTTCAAATGAATGGAATGCTGTCAGAATGTAACTTAATCAGTCTTTTCTGCAATTGTATATGACAAAAATACAACCCAAGCACAGAAGCCTAAAAGCCTTAAAAACAAAGCAAAATACTAAATAAATACTTAGACGCAACATCAGAACAAATGACTGATCATAAACATATATAACAATTATAACATAAATGTTTAATTACCTTGATGTAGTTCCAATGATTAAAGTGGATTTGAATGTGTCAACAGAAAAGACTGTGTGGAATATAACTGCTGAATAAGAGCTTGGAACAGAGGGTGGGGCAGTACATCACCTGTAATACACACCTGTCTTACTAAGCTGTCCCCCTTATATCCTCTAAACTCTCACTCTCTCTCTCTCTCTCTCTCTCTCTCGTCCACCCGCCTCCTCCTTCACCTTCCCATCATCCAAATGCAAATCTCTATTAATCAAACATTTGTCTGGGTTTAACGGTATGGGCAGTTGTTACAACCACTCCCTTGTGTTCTGTCTCTCTCAAAGCCTTCTGGGCATTAGGACTTTTTATTTTGTGTCCTAATCAAGGAGTTTTACTTCAGGATTTAACTGCGTGCAATTATTTTTTTTTACCAGTGATTACCAGCAACTAGGTGTTTAGTTTATGACAAAGATCCAGATAAATACTATTATTGTTATTTTATTAAGATGACTGTTAGGTTCAAGTATTTATTTGTTTAACTCATTTATTTTGAGATAGATGGTTCATATAATTTAGCTCATTTGCATAAAGCTGTAACTCAGGAATGGCTCTGGTGATGCATGTGTGATTACTTTATCTCCTGCTCTGTGGTCAGCAGACTTAGACAGTGGAATGTTGTGTACAGCCTTTAAAAACCAACAAAAGCTCTTAACTATACATCGATTTCATTACCCTTCCACAAAAATATGACAATCTGTGCAATGGTTTGATTATTTGCAAAAGAATGACATGAACATAACTTTTGAAAACCTGTACTAGTGTATAGGCTTCCACAAGTACACATTAAACTGGCTAATATATCATGTTCTGATGACTTTTTTCTAGCAAACTCATCTAATTCTAAGTTGCTATTTGCTGTAAACATTTTTTTGATTTGTGTAAACACAAATCATATATAACGCAGGTGTTACATCAAGTTTTGGGGCTTTGTGTCTGAATGTGTCATTATTCAAAACAAATACATTTAATGTGTTTGGAAGGTAATTAAAAGAGAAAATGTTAATTTTGGGTTAACTGTTTTGCTAAGAAAATAAAATAAATGTGACTGTCTAATTTACATGGTGTCTGATGATCTAGTGGTAATTGTCTTTCATGATAACACACATCAGATAATCTGATCACTTTTTCATACAAAATATACATGTCACCTGATAAATCAGATAGATAAATAACTATCCAAAATAACAAGACAAGAACGGCAGCATGTGGCATATGAGCTCTTTTGTGACAAAGCTTTGTTACTGCCCTGATTAATAGTTTGGGGAAATCCCTGTACAGATCTTGTGGACTACAGTGGAATCTACACTTCAGGGGAACAGAGAAAAAGGTTAGAAAGTAAAATGAGGAACATGATTTTTGCTTATGCAGCACAGATATTAACGCTTCTTTTGATAAACCAAGCAAATTCATTACCCCATTGTTGCAAGTTTCCCAAAGTGATTTTTTTCCAGTAATTTTTTGGAGCTGAACATTTAGTACACAGCACTATATGTAATATGATTTAAAAGCATGTCTTTCTGTGTTAAAAATAAATAAAGTCTGTATAATTTGACAGGGAATTGGTGTTTAACTTTTAATGTAGTAGTGACGTAGTAAATCAAACGTCAGAAAGTGAAAAAAGGCCACTGTGATTTTAAATTGAAATGCCTGTGCACTTAATGCCTGTGCATTCATCTTCTTACTTATCACTGTGCAGCGCCCATAGAGACCAACTAACCTTGCATTATAAATCAAGAATTGTATCTTCTCCCAATCCTAACCTTTTTATAAAAGCAATATTGTAAATACATTAAAGCTGCAATTCGTGCCTTTTGGCTCTGTCACCATCTCTGTAAGTAACTGCAAGTTACTTACATTAACTTAGTTATTTACTTACCTTGCATGACAAGTTTAAATTCTAAACAACTGCTGTTAAAACAAGCTACAAGCACTTCATTCCAGCACAGTTTGTCTTGACTTTATTCCTAAAAGGAATTTTTAGGCATGACTTAATGGTCTCTTAAATTTACAGCTTAAATTTCTTTCATTACTCATGTACAGTACACCTATATAAATTTGTGTAACAGAAACAAAGGGAAAAAATATACAAGTTTTCCAATCATTTAATTTTTTTTTATTTTTTAAGTAGCAGTATCTCCTGTTAGCAGTGTAATTTCAGTGAGGTAAAAGATCAATGCTCTAACGTAATTTCAACTGCCATCTGCTATTGTCAAAGAAGAAAATGGAGGGGGAATTTTTTTGTGTTCTTGAGCTTTATGACATCACAGACAAAGCACTGACAAGACCATCAACTGCTAGTCATGACAAGTGATCAGTAATGAAAACAATCCTGTGACAGCTGGGAAAATACATCTGGCTGATTCACACTGCAGTCATGTAAAGTCCACCATCTGAAATATGGCACTTTTTTAGTGTAGCATACCACTTTCACCTCCACTGGTGATAGGTCTGAATGAGTGTTTACTCTGTAAACAGGCCTCTAAAATCCCATTGCAACATTTATGCTGTGAGAATCCCACCACAGTTGAGTCTGTTTGCTTTGCTTGTGGGCATTTTATTGGTCCGATATCAGGTTATCATTTTGGTTTCAAGTTTGTGTAAAAGATACATAGCCAAACAGATGAATGTCAGACTGAAGGTAAAGCCTTCCTGCATGGGAATTTACTGTGAATTTCCCAATTTAGCTTGACACCAAGTTCTGTTTCTTTTCTGATGTCCAAAGTAATGTTTGGTATGCAGAACATACTTGAAGATTGCCATATAGTTCGGGAGTGCAGCATTTTAAAATATTGCCTTAGGGTATACGTGGATTTTAAGTTGCGTCATTTGTGTCATACCCATAATTGTTTTACATGTTTTGCTCTGTCGCCAAGCTTTTTGTTTTTTTTTACTCTTAGCAACCATTGATTAGAAGTGAAACTGGATTTTTGGAATGTTGATGTGTGAATTGAATGAACATTAGATTATTTAAAATGTACAGAGAACCTGTTTTCTAAAACTTGAATTGTACAAAACTTGTTGGCAGAATTCACTTTGCTGTACAGAATATTCAAAAACAGGCAATGCATTGTTTTCTAAAATAAAATAATAACAATAATAAAACACAAGCAGCCAAGACGCCATAAACCAGACAGGCTTGTTTTGGAAACCCCCCCTGGTTTAAGGAATATCTGACGGTTGTGCTTTGACAGGAATGGTGCACCTGTTGCTGATTAGTGATGGCAGAGACAAAGAGAAAGACAGCTGCAGATGTAAACGTGAGAGAGCAGATTTTTATCATCTGAATATTTTATTTCTTGACTCCTACTACTGTATATGCATAATATCAAGTACAAAGGAGAATCCAACAGTAACAAAGGCACATTGAGGGCTAAGAACTAAACTTTGAACTTTAAATTACACACACACATACCATTTATTATTTATAAAATATTGTGTTTTATTTTGATTTGATTATTTTGATTTTTTTTTTTAGATGTGTTGTTATTGTTGGACTGAGAACCCAATGAATTGGACTATTTTCAGAACGCAACTAACCTTGACAGGAATGAGGAAAATGTTTTCTAAAAATAACTGCAGACTTCTATTATTAGTTAGACCCACTAGGCAAGGTGATGACATAATGATGGTGTGATACTTCAGAAATGAGGTAATGTACAGTAAGAAATAATTAAAGTCAAATACAGTATCAGGCCTTTATCTTTTCTTGTCATTAGGTTTGCAGTTGGACTACAACTAACCCTGCCAAAATACATTATTTGTCTGAGGGCAACCATGAGCCACTGAAACCATGCATCAGCAGTCACTTGTACCACATGTAAATAGAATATTAAATGCACATTTACACAATATGGGTTATTTTTATTATTTGGGTATTTTATCATATGACTTTATATAATAATTGTTATCAATGCTTTATTTATTTTATACCTTTCATACCAGTTTAAATCTAATATATGCCTTGTTTATACATGTTATAAATAAAATGGAAATGAAATTCAATTGAACAACATAATCTTTAAATTGCTGTAAAATGACATTTTTTAAACTATTATCCTATGATGTGCTTACTATCATCAACTTTCCAGAAATGTATTTTTTTTCTAAGCAAGATAACATCTCGTTTCATTTTTGTTTTTCAGTAAAGACGCCTGTTCTGTACTTCAGCATGCAAATATTTTCTTTATCTCTCTGATAAACTAACAGCCTTGACGGAGCTGTGCGCTGTAGTGGTTTGGTCTGTGTGTTTGTGTTTTGGGGGGTGGGGTGCTGGTGTAGTTCACAAGTCTTGCTGCCCGGAATACTTATGGCTATTTAAGTCATTGTCAGTGTTGCCCAGGTGTACTTTACAGTTTAAAAAGAATACCCAACCGAATTCACATGTAGCAAGTTATAAGCAAATCAGCAATAATGATTTGTAACTGGCTTTGCTGGGAATTTCCCCCCGAAGGCCAACAGGCATGATGTTATGGACAGTTCAATCCCTGAACAAACAGAGCTGAGCATAAACCAGCCCAAATCTATCATTCATCCATTTTTAAATGAAGAGTCATTATATTGTTATTTAGCAATTTAAAATTTAAATTACTCAGCATTTGACTAGGCATTCCACAAGGAATTTTAAAAGACCACTCTCATGATTTTAGACCAAAAAGTTAACTTTTTTAACTTAGTTAACCAGTAGGTGGCGCTGTGACTGCATGTAACCTGAGGTCATGCCTGTGATGACACTTACCAAGTTTTCAACACACCAAAGCATGGCGAAGATACAGCTTCATTTCTATTTTTATGTGCTCGCCAGAAAATTTGTAGTCAAAAATAAGTCAAGGAATCAGAAGATAAATCTGACAAGTGTTCGGGTTTGAGTCTCGAAAGACTCGAGAGATGAATGAATCAATTCTCTTTCCGGCTCAGACTGCATCGGTTAAGCTTATGGGGCTGTCATGTGATGAACGAACGACTCAAACCCAAAGACTTGAAAGAGGTGAACTAATTCCAGGACAGCACCCATAGGATGTTGCGCATGTGCGACTAAACAAATCACTCCCCGAGACGACAAACAAATCATTAAGGAACGACCCATCACTTGGGATTAGTCAGGTGTCTGAAAAACAAGTGAATTTTAAGTTGTTTCCTGTAAGTTGTGATGGTCTCGGCAGATCAGGAGGAGGCTGACAGTCCATCCCAGCAGGGAAGGAATAGGATAGGTGAATGTCTTAGACAGCGCTCTGGTACCTCGTTGTGAGGGAACAATCAGACATTGATCAATTACAGAATGTAGTTGGCGGGAGAGGATGTATTTATCTGAAGAGGTGATTGGTGGGTGAGTTTCCTGTGATTGTACTGAAGGCCAACGTCAAAGATTTAAATTTAATGCAGGCGACTACAAGTAGCCAATGGAGTTCAGGAGGGGTGTAATGTGGACTTTTCGGTTGATTGAAAAAAACCCACTCAGGACTCTCTTTAATCAACCATGTCTCAGACATGTACTGCCTTACTCTCATCCACAAAGCCATTTACAACTAGTAATGTTGGTGATCAGACACATAGCCCTTAGGATCCAGTAAAGTTATCCCACGGGGCACTGCTTTCCCAGCGAGTATCCAAAGGCAATAAACTTCACTAGACAAACTAAACCAAACCCATTTTATCTGTAGTGCAGTAGAACACAAAATGTAAATTGGTTTCTCACGTGGGAAAGATAAGACAAAGACTTTCAAAGTCTCATGCAGAATTGGTATGAAACCAGTGCTTGAAGTGAAAAAAGTGTGCCGGCTGTCATATGTAAATAAATATCACATTTAAAATTTCTAAAAAAATGAATAAAATACTTTTAGATATTGTTGGTAAAACATAAATGTATGTACCAAAGAAAATCTTTGCCAAACAACTGATTTCATACTAATGTATGTGTGTGTGATAATGTGGTATGAGAGTATGGCAGTAATACGTGATTACCTTGCAAAAAGTTTAGTCCCATTCACTGTTCTGCTGATCACACACCTTATCCTAAAAAAGGGGCAGTGGCTAAAGCCAAAGAGTAAAGAATAAACAAGATGTCACAGTTATATTACTATAGGGAAAGTGGGAATAGGGAAAGTGCAACACTCAGAGGAGCTCTCTACAGAATGTTCTGAGGGATATGACAACCTTACCTGTTTCTTCGAGCCTAAGATGAAGAGTCAGGTTTAAAAGTTGGTCTGAAATATAGTGTTTTATTGTGACCTTAGTCAGCAGTTTTAAAGATATCTGTCTTCTCTCATAGCTGCCTGGAGAAATATTACACACACACACCAAGATAGATGCTGGATGCATACAAACCAGAGTAGGAAATTAACTTTTTCATTAGGATGCAAAATTTAATTTATTTAATTTATTGATCTTTTTTTAACTTTAAGAGATTTTTTAAATCCCATGAAAACTCTTAATTTGAAAAATTAGAATGAGAATTTATTTCCTTAGTATTAGGCTAACCTAAAGCCTGATTATTTAACTGATTATTTAAATTCGTTATAGGCCTATAACTGAGCCAAGAATTGCTAAGTAACGATAACGGTTTAGTTAGGGTTCTCGATTTTTATTGGACAAAAGGCATTCCAAAATTGCAAATATAAGATCAATATAAAGCAATAAGCAGTAGTACTTTACAGTGAATATACAACAGTTAAAGGGAGTTTCTAAGAACAACGAAGAATGGAGTAAAAAAATATATATATAAAAATCCTTATATTATAAATATCCGAGCATTGCAGTTCTTCAGAACGAGCAACACAGTGGCACAGTAATACTTAATAATATTGTAGCGCACCAATTATTATGTTTTGAGTGTGACTGTTGTTGTTTTGGCACCCGCATTTATTAGAGTGAATATGGCCGGGAAAAGGCCGGATACGCGAATACTGGAGGTGAATAGTGTGTGCGTTACCGTTGTTCCAGCTACGTATTAAAAAAGTTGAGACAAGCATCCTGCTGTGTCATTACTTTTCTGTTGCTCGCGTTAGACGCTGATATGTTTCGGCTGTAGGAGACTGTGTATATTTAGAAAAGATAAGTTTTTATAACCCCATTCCTACTCTTGAAACCGGAAGAACTACAAATCTACTGGGAATTGTAGTTTATAAATACATTGGAGACGGCCCAGACATGGTTGTTCGGTTAAATATCCCAGATGAACTGACATCCTCACAATTTTTTTTATCTTGATCATCTAAATGCAGTATAATGTATGTTTCAGCTGTAGGAGATTGTTAACATATATAGTAAAGATACATTTTTATAACCCTAAACCTAACCCTACTCTGGAAAATGAAAGAACTTCAAATATGGACGCTTAGTAACAAGTTCAATGTGGAAATAGTGACCAAAATGAGTCACCTTCAGAGTTTATACAATGACAGAATCTGTTTTATTAGCCAGTGTATTTGGTTTAGTCCTACGACAATATTTAGTTTTAATGGACATGACTTTGCCCAGGCATACCTTCACAGAACCCTTTGTCAAAAATTATTCAAGGTAAACTTAACATGGCCAGATTTGAACCTTATTTTCATGATGGCATGCAGGATCTATATTTTCACCTTAAATCCAAGTACTTCAGGTCTTCCCCAATGCCTGTAGTAATGCACTTTTATTTTAATTCAAAAAGGTAATTTTTTTGCTCACTATTTCTGCTAGTTCATGAAAAGGATAAACACCTTAAGGTGAACTATCTAGTTTTCATGGGGGTTCTTAACAAATATGCAGAAACTACTGTACATAAAGCAAAACAGACAAAATACAAATACACTCACTCACACATACAAAGACAAAAACTCTTTCATTTCTAGCCATCCCCCACCACACCAACTTGTTCCCCTAAAAATGTCAAAATACATGCAGTAAATGTACAAATAATAATAAACAGCTTTGCATGCATTGACATTCATAAATACTGTACTATATTACTTGTATTTTGTCTGTTCGGCTTTATTCACCTCCAGCATTCGCGTATCCGACCTTTTCCCGGCCGTATTCACTCTAATAAATGCGGGTGCCAAAACAACAACAGTCACACTCAAAACATAATAATTGGTGCGCTACAATATTATTAAGATGATCAGAAGGATATTATGAACAAATCTTCAGGGTATCAGTTCAACTGGAGTAAGTACTGCCGAAATTATTTCGAGTTATGCGATCTTGTTATGCGAATATGTTTGTTTAGCCCCTCAGGAATGTAATAAACTGCCTCTGTGCTTATAAATATGCATGGTTTATAATAGCGAGTAGCTTACAGAATATAAAGCAATAAAAACAAGGATAAAATCTCCTTTAAATGATTAAATGTTGAGTAATTAAATGCTTGAGTGCTTGAATATTAAAAATAATGAATAAGAAAAACGTGGTGGAGGGCACGAAAGATATTTCCTATTGAAATACATTAGATGGAAAGTCATTCTGAGTGACACACAAAAAACGTGAAATTCGTGTCCATGTACACGAATCAGTAGATTAAATTTAGTGACTATGTCACAAACTGCTGTGAGACTGGGTTGACTGATAAGGTCAAATCAGCATTATGCATCAATGAACCAATAAAATGATACAATGGCATTGACAATCTACAGCAAACTTGTCACAGCAGTTGCAAATAACACAGTTGTTCTCTCTCACACGCGCTTACACACACACATACTCTCACGCTCACAATCGTGGTGTTTTTGGTGTATATCAACAGTGTGAATGATGCACTCTGGTGGAGCCCAGTTGGATAATGCTTGTGTGTGCAGTGACCACTTTGTCAAACTTAATTAAATGTATATATGTTATGTTCATGTAATTTTAGCTGTTTCTGTACTTTGTATAGTTAAAGTAATTGTTTTTTGTGATAAAGATGATGTCAATTATGTTGTGATTTTCTGTTTATATCTTTCTCTTTTAATTGTGTCTAAGCCAGTAGAGTACAGACATCCCTCTATGTCGTCCATTCTGCTATTCACTTCCTGCCCTCATCTCAATTTCCCCGCGTCATTTGTACCACGTGACTGCAAATAAGCAAATAAACATAAACAAATGAATTTTGATATGAATTTAAAGTTTTTTACAGAATTTTACAAAATATTACATTTCTATTATTTTTAGTAAATCAATATTTTGCTATATTTTTAGCATTCTGTGAAAACAGGTTGATACAAAATAGAGGATAATAATAATATTATTAAATATAATTTCCTTTTACTTTAACAAAACAGAGAATCAAGAAGGTAATTATGTTCATGTTTAGTTTTGTTAATATAAATGAAATCAAAAAATATATAATTTTCTTACACATTAGAGAGTTTGACAATGACTTTTTCACTTTTATTATATTAAGAACTCGCATATCGCCGTGTCATATTGCTTTGTTTTGTTGCATAATTTTTAACAATATTTAGTTATGCTGTTAGATACAGTGATCCACACAAACAGTCCTCTAAACGTCCACATCGTCACGTTTCTCTGCCACAAGAGGGAGCCAAACAGACATTTATTCTGTATGCTCATTAGACGTGTGAAATATACAGGAGAGGTACTTTTATAATAATTACGCAGCAGTACAATGTTAATCACAGTAGCATACGTTTAATAAAATAAACATTACAGAATGCACATTAAAACAATCTACATTGTTAATTTGCACAGATTGAAAAGAGAAAGAAAGATAAAAAGAAAAAAAGAAAGACAGATTTAGTATCACCTAAAATGAAGCCATAAAGGGAGATTACTTGATTGTTTTTGTACAGAAGTTCTCAGTTCAGTATTGTCATACTTGTTCTTTTGCTCTAGAGGGCGCTCTAGGACAAGTTCAACCTGAGCTGCTGTAGTATGCGCCACTGGAACATGATAATACAATATTAGTAAAACACACTCGTGACAAACATCTGTTTCATTTGCTTTAACCATACTATATAATCACTATATAATTACTATATAATTATATATACTATATAATTATTGTACCTTTTTAAATTGGACATTAATTAAATATCTTTTGACCTATAGTGAATATTGCGAATATTAACATAGATATACATTACACTGTTATTGCTTTTTTATGTGTTACATTTATCATACGTTCGTATGATATTTGGTATTTTGATGGTATTTTAACTAATTTTAAGGTGACTTAGAAAAAGTGCTCTAGAGATTCACTACACATAATCAAAAAGAGTTACCAGTAATGTTTAAAGAGGTGAAGAAGTCTCTTTTTTTCTCAGTCTGCGTACACACATTTGGGGACACAAATGCCTCCCATTTTTCAGGTCAGTCATTTTTTTTCTGGTTCTGGTTGGCTGGAATCAAATGGAGACAGTAAAATATTATCTGGCAGTGTTAACATTCCACTTGAGCTCTAATCACAGCTTGCATGCTAGATACAATCATCACTTAGCTGTGTCTTTCTCTCTCTCCCTCTCATGGTGAACATATCTGCTCAGTGAATCCAAACACAGCTCCACACCTTAACATGTGCATCTCATGCAGTTCATACACTGCCGGGCAAAGTTATGGAAGTTCACTAAAGGGATCTGGGTTGGATAGATTTTTGTGGCTTTACTTTCATTCCAAATGTAACCATACTTACACATTTACCTTACACTTATAATTCAGGTTAAAAACAGCAGTAATCAAAAGTTTGTATTCTACCAGAATGTCCTTTAGATCTGTCTGATAAGTCCCATTGTTTTAGAAAGTAAATTGCCCTTCTTTCCTGAAGCTGTAGGATCTAAGGCATCATTCTTGTCATTATAATTTAATCTCATCATTCTAGATTAAATTATAAGAACTAAATTATAGCTGCAGATTATAAACCACTTTAGATGGCAGCAACAAATATACTCTCAACAACAAATCTCATCATAACTTTAATTTCCATCACTACCTTAAAATGTAGGTCTAAGTTCCAGTATTGCTCCGGTCTTAGATATGTCTTCTGAGAAAAAGAGCCAGTAATCTCACCTGTCTCCACTAGAAAGCATCTCAACAGGATGAAGTCAGAGATTTTAATATGAACTCAAATATTTCTCATTAACTAAGGCAGAATATGTACTTTATACTATTCACACTGAACTTGTATGTATGTTCTGTGCTTATTTCTTTTAAGAGACATTTGAGGCAAAGGGAATACTTTAAACTAAAACTGACTACAGCATTTGCTTATTAAAGTAAAACCACTAAGCAATACATTTTTATTTTGGGCCAGCGAACAGCCCTTTAAGAATATAAACGTCTCAAATTGATTATTTTTTTTAAGATTTACTTGCTGTGAAAGTCATTCATTCACACTGAATGTGTGGTGTCTCCATGCACACTCTTAGAAATCATTTTCCAGTGAAGATATTATAACTCTATAACATGTTTAACCTGTCCCTAGGTAACACAATCAAGTCTTTGCCTGGAAATAATTAAAGCAATCAAATGTGGGACAATCAATAATTTATCATCTGTATTTATTGCTGTTACCATAGCTTCTATAATTGGAATGCCAATGGCAAGACATAAAATAGAATCAAACCTAAGATTATTTTATTTCTTCTGCTCCCTCTTGCAGGCTCTGACTCGTGCATGCATTATTCTGTACACTAGCTGACTATATTTTACACTGTTAACGTGATTCTCACGAGTGAGCCCACAGGAATTTAGCTCACTATCTTGGAGTAAACATTCTGGTTCATGAACTCCTGCACAGATTCACAGGAGATTTCTGCAGGTTACAGCAATACAAGACACTTTTAGTGTTGAACATAAAGCCAAAAAAGTCTAAAAAGAAAAAACAATATTTCTTCAGTATCTCAGTTGCTTCTTTTCGATATAGGTTACATTAGAAGCAATTGGGGAATTTTGGTAAAACCTTTGGTCCCCCTAGATGTTTTCCCTCTAGAAGTCTTCTAGAGTGTCAGAGGGGATGTCAACAATGTCTCAACAATGCCCTAAGCCTGTGCTTAGGTTAGATAAAATCTGCATTTAAAAATCATGATATTCAATATGAATTCAAACTTTTTCCAAGACCAAATTATCTATGATTTCCACATGACTTTATTGGGTTTTCAAAAAAACTCAACTTCTGTACATATTGCTCTGTTTGTGCTACACACATGAATAACCTTTATTCACCTAGCAGATAGTGTCTGCTGTCATTGTGAAAAGCAACCAATAAACAAAATGTTTTGTTGCTTTTATGCATATTTAAAAACAACAAATGTTGAAAGGTGCTGCACAGTAAGATTAAAAGTTGGATAATTAATGCTGTGGTGATGGACTGGAGCTTATGAATTTTTATTCTGAGACGTTTTCTACTGAACTAAGCAGGTGGTTATAGCAGCCAGGTATGACTGCGTTCACCAGTAATTGACTGTTCCCAGCCTCGGTAAGTGGGTAGAACTAGATCTCCAATTTCTCCCTCTCATCAGGCAGCCGCTGAATGGACTTCCGCGCTTGACAGAGCTCGAATAACCTGTGGCAGATTCAGACAGGTGAGAGCCAGGTAACTGCTTTCCTTTTGTGCCTTAAAAGATTGCCGATGCTTGGAAAGAGTCTGTGTGTGTGTTGGGGTGGGTGGATAGGAGATTGAGAGGGGAGTGTAGGCCTTTGATCTTAAGGGGCAGGGGACGGGGGCAGATCTTCCAGTGGTCCCTGTAGCTCCAGCTGTACAGGTAACCCAACCCTGTTTTGGCCTCCGTCTCAGCGAGCAGGTGCCCAGAGGTGGGAACTGTTTGCAGAGCTGTGTTTGGTGACAGCACATCCAACTTTCAGCTTCTCTTTTACTACCGCCACATTGTTTGCAAATCCCTGCTTTTCAGTGACAGGGCCTTTCAGAAACTCTTGCTCTTTCTGTTTTGCTCTTTGCAAGAAATAATACAACACAAATCTCTGTCTGTTCCTCAATTAAGTGTATATAAGGATAAACTCTGAATAACATTTTTACAGCTATTACTCGAAAAAAGATCACAAATAAGATCTCTGTGATTGTTTTCCCTAGAGTAAGTAGAGATGCACAATATGACAAGCATGAGACTTAAGAAGTCTCGATCTTCTCTCCAAGACCTTAGTAATCTCGTGTCTCCTGCAGAGTTTTAAAAGAGACCTAAGTGATGTCTCACAGAATGTTTAGATTTACCAAGAGAAAGTCTATAATATGAATTCAAATTTCTTATCAAGTTCTTCCAACAAATTATCTGAGGTTTACTGTCTACTTAAAATTAAAAGCTCTGTACTCTCACTGTATCAACAACTGTCTCATTTGTTTTTGTTTTTTCCCTCTTTTAGGAGAAACATCTGACATCTTAAATGAGGCCTCCACTATGTGTCCGGAACTATGACAGAGCAATCTTTGAAAAATAAAATATTCCTTTGTCCAGCGAAAATGAACTTTTGCATGAGAACCGAGTGCTTCATAATGCACAAGAGATTTGCTGCTCGAGAAGAGACCGAATTTTCTGCCTTGTGAGTGTGTATGTGGATAATGAAGAGATAATGTGAAGCAATGACTACAGTTCAGCTGCGTTTTTGAGGGAATGTAACAAAGGCTCCACAGAAAATTGGCTCAGCTGAGGAATTTTAATGAATTAATGGAATTCATTTGAGCTCATTGTGAATGATTCTAAATAAGATGAATGAGCAGGACTGGAGATCCTCATACTGGACAGCAAAGCTGAAAGCATACAAATCATAAACTCCTAGAAAGATTTTTTGACAGATGGGATAACTTTAAAAAATTAATGCAAAACAATTGAGGCACACAAACGAGTGTTATTTGATTCACATAAATTGGTTGCAGCTTTATGAAAGGGTACACGCTAACAATTACAACCCTCTGTAAACATAACAAAAACATAAACTTAAAAATAATAGAGTAAGGCAGAAAGAGATGGGGATAATGTTTTTGGGCAACTCCCACTCAAGATTCCCAACAGGAGTTTTCGGAAAATCAATGCCATCATAGATGGCAATAATAACAACAGAAGACTTTTGACCAAGATTATGAATAGGGCATTTCCAATAAACTCAGTACATAAAAAAACAACCCATGATAGCACAATATTTGAAGGGATCATTCCTGACTTTTTCTGTAAAATATAAAAAGCATAATGTTAGGAACAGACACAATCAGTCATCATTTGCTTTCATTGTATAGAAAAAGATGCAAAAATGCAATAAAAGTGAATGATTATTTGTGGCTGTCAGTTCCATTCTGCTCATCATCTCCTTTTGTGTTCCACAGAAGAAAGAAAGTGATATGGGTTTGGAACAACATGAGGGCAAGTGAATTTTTATTATTGGGTAAACGATCCATTTAAAGAGTTTTACAGACATTTGGAGTCATACACACAAACTCAAAGGAAAACTTACACTGCTTTCCTGGAACTGAGTTGTACAGTGTGTTGTGATAAAGTACACCGATATAGTGTTTTTGAGATGTTTAGGTAAAACTCAGCTGTTGCTACTGTTAAAACCCCTTGATAGCAATCAATCAAGAATTCCCAAGATCCTTTGAGACATAACTACACTGTATTTATCCTTAAGTGATCTGGAAAACTTTCCCAACTTTTCTAATATTTTTCCAACTGAATAAACAGCACTATTCATCAATGTTCCTACCACTACCTAATGTGAGATACGCTGAACAAGCCATGCAAAAGTCCTTCGCTACATATTGGATATTCACCGCCTGTGGTAAAGCAGTAAATCTGTAGTTTGTTTGGCTGAGTGTTGGGGCTGAGGGGAGCCCACAGCTTAACTCAATTATTGTTGTTCAGGTTATAAAACACCATGTAAGCGTAGCTCCAAGGGAAATGGAGTGAAACAATATTCACAGATGATTTATATGGGCAGCAGGAGAAGTGGTCAGTGTTTGACGTCTACATTTGTAAAGCAGGATTAAGGGGGAACTCAAGGCTGGATCTCGGTTTCCAGCCTTAGAAAACCATGACGGTTGTACCTTTAAAGGTATTATAGGAATATTTGTTTTGGTGATTGTAGCAAAATAATGATATACAAATAGATTTCTGTATCCTCTGTCTCTGTAGTCTATAGCTCTCGTGCCTTAGCGTTGGCTTCTCTGCATTTTAACCATCCACTTCAGCTGCCTGAGGCAGAAAGAGACAGAGCGGGAAAAAGTAGGAGGAGTGCTGAACCGGGCAGCTTCGCCCTCCAAAAGCTCCAGCCAATAAGAGGAGGGCTGCAGGCTTCCACTACAATAGGTGAATGTCTTCTAAGTGAGATGAGACGGGAGAGAGAGAGAGAGAGAGAGAGAGAGAGAGAGAGAGAAGACCTGGGCAACCCCCAGCCTGACTCATACACCCATGGGAGTTTGAAGTGAAAGAATAAATCTACAGAGACGAGACTCGGGATAACATTTCATAGAGCTGAGAGCAGACAGATACATAGATAGGCAGAGCTACGGCTGAGTGAGACCTCAAGACAGGCAGACACACATATCAGCAGACACACAGAACATTAACCTAAAGACAAGAAGTTGGAGTCACTGTCATGTTCGGGGTGTTGCTGATCCTGCATGCCCTCTTGGGTGCCCATTCTCACGGGCCCCCAGGTGCCGCCGTGTCTGTTAAACAGTGCCCATCTGCATGCCAGTGTGAGGAGGATGGCATCTTACTCCTCGTGGACTGCTCTGAACAAGGATTATCCACCGTGCCAAGTGACATAAGTCCTTTAACATCCTACCTGTGAGTATATCCTTCTGCAACAATCTTTGATCTTAGATCACCTACGCTGTGGTTTCTCGTCTTCTGAGGAAATGAGGTGTTGCAAGTGTGATGTTTTCACTGATTGCTTTCTAAACACAGATTGTCAGATCTGTCAGTTTGTATTTTTGCCTGAATTAAGTTTTAATGAGATTTGCAAGACTCAAATGTAAAAACAGACTTCTGATCAGTTCTCGAGTGACCCACGCACCTTTAGTCATTACTCATGCACAAACTCCACTCACACAAGTGAGCGAACCACGCAGAGTGTGCTCACTTGTTACCAAACACGAAAAGCAGCGCTTGTTTCCCATGTGTCCTGTGACAGTTCTCAGTACCGCAGTATCTGATGGGAACGTGTGTATAGAGTGATGCAGTGGGGGGCTCCATACAGTATTGGGTTTCTCTATGTCAGCTGGAAGCCTGTTGGGTTTAAGTCCATGCTAATCGCTAAGGCATGCCATATGTCCCCTGATTGTGAATGATGACGCAGAGAAGGACTCAAATGTTCGCTCATAAAACGTTGCATAGCTCACGTGAATCAATAACTGGAGAGAGTTGTGTTTCAGGCTTTGGAGGAATTGGATTGCAAACACATGTATTGCAACCTTTAAAAACATATTGAAACATCTTGAGATGTGTCCTCTAGACATTTGCATGCGCATGAGATTGGATCTGTTTTATTTTGCCGATGCTGAAGAGAGTTTTATTGCCAAGTACAATGTATTGCATGACTTTAGACTTGCATAAATAAATTATATCTTTGATAAATTTCCATTTATTAAACACTGCAGCTACTTTATATAAATTAGTGTGGGCATAAACACAATGTTAATAGTATCACTACTGAATATTTTCCTAAAGTAAGAAACTGTGATTATTTGACAGAAATTCTAGAAAGTCTTTGATGTTTTTTTCTTAGTTTCATTATATTTTAAAGTCTGTAGATCTGACCAACAGACTTGTTGAAATGAAACCTCATCTTCTTTCTTACTGAAGGAGAGCAAATCGATGTAAATATTGACTGAGCTTTGATGTCCATGGCATTGTTGAGATGTCAGAGTGTGTGTTTAGGTATTATGAGGACGTGCTGCTCTGCAGGCGAATTCGGCTCTTCTGAAGTCGTTTAATCTAAGTGCTCGTTTATTTGTCATCTTTTTTCATGTCAACCTTTAGACAAACCAAGAACAACTGTTTGCAGTAGACATGTACAGAACATGCAGTGTCTGTCCTTTTTGGCAGATTTCTATTGCTTTTATTCTGGTCTTTTAGTATTAATATTATTATTACTCACTTTGAGCAGCCAAATCCCTATGGTAACAACATTAACTCTGCTGCTCTAGTACTCTAAGAGTCCTTATCTAAATGTATCTTTTGTAATTATGGGATGGATGGCATGCATGTATAGATAGCCCTAAAAACTAGCTGAACATTGTTCAAAACATCAGTAACCTGTTTGAGCTAGAGACTTAAAATGTTCTTAAGATGAAAATAAACCTTAACAGACTCTTATACACTTGGTATTTTCCTCATTTAAAAATGATAAAATTATGCAAAGTCACATGTGTTCAAGACTCCAGTCATATCAGTAGCCTAATCAGTTTTATTTTACATGGAGTGGGTCGCCTCATGCAGGCTAAATATTACTAGTTTTATCTTGGTAATCCCTTTTATGTGACAACTTGGCTATATTGCACATTTCTATAATATCATGGATAACTAAAACTTTTGCTTTTGCATCCGTGCCACTAGGTGTCAGTAATCCCAGACAAATACTTTAGCCATTGCAATGTCGTAATGAAATGCAATAAAAAACTACTGACGGCATCCTTAAGAAAAACAACTTTGCTTGAGAAGATTGCATTTCAGTTCTCATTTCATCTACTTTACGGTAGCTTCTTTTGCCTGCTTTTTGCAGATATATTTGCTTATTTTATTGCTTTATTACTGTTTAATTTTAAACACACGACAAGCTAATGGCATCAGTCATCATTATGTGCATGATTGATCTCAGAGAATGTTGAATTCAGGTAAGAGAGCTTGTAGGGTTGAAAGTTAAGCTGATATGTGTGAGCTGTGTGAACGCGCTACTGAGAAAACTGGAAGCAGCAGCAGTGCTGGACATTCTGCCAGTATTAAATGCCTGTCTCGTTCTGCAGCGATCGCCCATATGGGACAACAGGTGCCCTGGGGCGCGGAAAAAGTCTGTCACTAAGAGAGCCTGTTTTTGCGCTGCTTTTTGTTTGTTTCTGTTGGTTTCAACAGGAGTGGATGCTGAAATACATCAGACAAGGAAAGTTTAGAAATTGCTGTTCTAAACGCTAACATAATCAACACACATTCCTGAATATACATAACTGCTCACTGATTTAGTATAGTAGATGTGGACCAGTTTCTGCCATTAAGTTTTACTGTGTTATTATAAAACAAAACAGTACATGATATATACTTTGATTGTGTATGGTTATGTATGCGTCAATGTGTGCAATAATGACCAGAGGTTAATGAATACTACAAATGTTGACCCTGTTGTATTAAAGCTGTTGTCAAACTGTCTTAGAAATTAAACCATTAAACTTTTTTTATAGCAGTGGATTTTCAACACAGATAAAAGGAGTTTTCCTTTAAAAAGATTTTAAGATAACATCAAAGATAAAAAACTACTGGAGGCATGTATTGTTAATCATGTTTTGCTCATAAGTATGAATATGACAGAAGCATATTTACTTAAATTTGACACATAAATAAAAAATTCTGTCATCATTCACTCATTTAGTCACCCTCATGTTGTTGCAAACAGATATAACTTTCTTTCTTCTATGGAATACAAGAAGGATTAACCTGACTGCTAGTGACTGACAGCCTCAGTCACCACTCACTTTCATTGTATACAAATGCTGTCAACATTCTTCAAAATGTCCCCTTTTGTGTTCCACTGAAACAAGAAAGAAACTCTTTTGGAATGTGAAATAACATGAATGAGTAAATTAAAAAATAAAGATTCAATTTTTGGGAATTTCTAATTCCATTTTTTAACTAATACTTACAGTATGCATTAGTTGATTTAGTTAGTTTTTAATTTGGATAAAGTCTCTGAAAAAATCAAGTAATCAAGCCATATTTGACTAAATAAAACAATACAAACTTGTAGGGCTAATTAAAATATGCTAAATAAATGTTGTACATCATCCTATAACAATACAAATGTATTAAAATGACATTTATTTTAAACAGTGTGCTCATATGTGTTAGAATAACAAGGCAGGGTCTAGTTTAGTAACTACAGTAAGAAAAAGTTAACATCCTGCATTTTAAAAAAAGCAGTGAAAATGTCTTTTGAGAACTGTACTGACATCAGTGAAAATCAGTATATCTGAACTGAAGATGAGCACAAGCGACATACAACCAGCTAAAACATCATCTCACAACAAGCTCAAACCTCAAAGCTGTCAGCCCAACCCTTAAAGCCAAGGGCCATATATTTTCATCTCTCTCAGGGCAATTTTCTACACAAACACAAATTAATGTTGAGCTTAGGCTGAGGGCTGCAGACACATGTTTTCATTTACTGGCCTGCCTCAACTTCCAGTGCTTTGGCCTTAAAATCTTTTAGACTTAGAGAGAAACAAGACCAGAGAGAGTGTGTGAAAGATGCCTTCAAGTTCTGATGCGTGTTGTGTTATCTGATTTGAGGATCATAAATCTATTTGTGGCTCTTTTCACCACTTATTTATGTTTCAAGGGTCAAGTGGGCAAAGTTAACACCTTAATCATGATGTAACAAATATTACAAACAGCTGGAATGAATTTGAGATTCACATATCAATTCTGTCAAATAACCATGAAGCTGTTCCAAATTTCAGTTCAGTTGTTTTAGTTTAGTTAAGTCTTAGTTTAGGTAACAGCTTTAAAGTCAACATAAAATTATGTTCAGATCTCAGTGTACTCTCGTTATTTAAAATGTTTCTGAATGAAACAGGATATTCAGCAAGAGAAAAATGTTTGGTGGGACTTAGATTTGTGGTTAGATTCCAGGTGGCGAGATTTGCGAGGAACCCAAATGGGAATGCCAGACAAAGTCATTACATTTTAAATTAAAATAGACCAAATGTGTTCATGCAACTTAATAAATGAAGTTTGTCAATAAAAAGAAAAACTAAATAAAAATTACATTAAAAAACATTTCATTGCCTTCCCCACCCACCCTCATCAGCATGGCATCATTAAGAATTGTTAAATAGGAACACAATAATCTATGACAAATAATAAATAAAGTCCAGAAGCAAAACTAAAAAAACAAGAAGGGAAATAAATAAAAATACACAAATTAGTCAGTCATTAGGTTCTAACACTGGAGCAGGAAAACAGTTCTCAGATCTTGTTGTTTACGCACTTCATATCAGTGTTTAACTCTGTTAGCCTGCACCATTAAATGGCTTCAGGAGCTGTACTGTTCTCTCTGTTTAACCATCTAAACTCTTCAATGAAACAGGGTGATAATGGTCTTTTCACTCTGGCAGTGGTGAACACTTTGAGCTTTATAATGTGGTAAGTTTGTAGGTTGATCCCTCAAGGGGTGCTAGCAGACAAACTGCATGGACAATCCCTCTGATGCTTACCGTACCACTGAAAAGCAACGCAGCGGGACTTGCATAGCACAAAGGGCTGAGAAATAACATCACAGTTGAGGTGCTTCAGTGGATTTATATTGCTCCAAGTATACCCCCATCAACAGCCCATTACCAAAACCCAGAGTCTCTGAGAAGTAATAGCCAAGCGTTAACAAATATATGAAACACATGGACACATTTGGCTAAGTTGACTTGTGCTGCTCCTGAGAGAAGGAGAAAAAAAACTCTTTCTTCAAATGAGGCTCCAGATATCAACGGGGTATCTGGAACGACAAATTTAATAAAATCTCTAGCTGATGGAGTCCACAGTTTACAGAGGTCTTGCTGTGTAACATCTCACCTTGGGTTTGTGACTAAAAAAGGGTGAAAGTAATGTACAATATTACGTTACCGTATATGACGTAATGTATTACAGTGTCATAATGCATTACAGTATGTCATAACATATTATATTGTGGTCAAGGTTAGAAAAATGAGTGTTCCTGTAGGTCAACCAGGTCATGGGTTTGATTAACAGGGAACACACATACCGATAAAATGTAAACCTTAAACGCATCAGAAGTCGCTTTGGATAAAAGCATCTGCCAAATGCATGATGTAAATGTTAGACTGTCTCCAGTCTCTCTAAGTGACTGTAGACCTCATCTCAGGATACTCCAGTGACCTGTTTACCTGCATCTGGTTCTGCTTTCTGTGTCAGTAAAGGTCATGGAAAGGCAATGGGAAGAGAGTTCATCTATTGATCTATTCAGAGCATTGGTGAATTCAAACAGACATAGGAATCTGTCACGCTGATGTGCAATGTAGTGAGTGAGTGAAAGGTTCAGAACATACAACATACCCTTCAGGCTGTAGGGCAGTCTGAGGTATGTTTACACCTGACAGCGTTATGGCTCTACTCGCACTTCTCATGTGTTTACCATGCCTGAAAAGTACAGTAAAACAATCAGCAGGATGTAGTGTAAGCAAAATATTTTACTGCATTTTATTTATTTCTAAATCATCTCATAATTATTCAACATTTATTGTGTCTTGTACTGTATGGATCATGCATTTGTAATATGCCAAAAAAAATAGTTTGTTACCCCGAGACAACATTGTGCTATAGAGGGTTAAGCAGTTTGTGGAAAAAAACAACACATTCTTTGATAAATTCCTCAGTTCCTCAATTCAAATTCCAGATTAAAAAAAGGCTGAATGGAAAGAAAAACAAAAACAAATAAACAAAAAACAGCAGACCGCTTTTTTCCACACAAGTCTTTTGAATAACACACAACTCCATTTGTGTACAAGCTAGTACACACGTGGAGAGTTGCAGACTCAACCTCACTCTCAAACAAACACGAGAGTGATCGTTCATTTCCTCTTCTTCCCGTTACCCAACAGTGAAACGAGAGCAATTAGTGCCCTGTGAAGTCAGCCCGAAAATAGTCAGAGCCCAAGCAGGATAAATAAACCAGCGGACCTACCGCAGACTGCCTCATCTCCAGAACATCTTTAAATAGATCCAGAGCTGGAGGAGAAGAACCGACCCGAATGCTTCTACAGTACTTGCTGCTCTGTAATACTGCCAATCTAGAGGAACAAACTCTATGTGGGACCCATGCAAAAGGTGTGTGGGATTTCAAAGATATAGAACTTGGTCAAATCATTAACTGTCATTCTTTTAACTATCAACATGTCAGTGACTAACTTCCCCTCCAGACTACGAAATGGCCTTGTTTTCCTGATTGATCTTTGAGATTAAGGTCCTCCATGTGAAACTTTTCTCTTCTTTATCTAAAGGAAAATAAACCACACATACTATCTTTGTAATGTCTCAATTGTGTCTCCAAGTCAAAAATGAGATTAAATGGAGATCAGATATTTACTGCTGTTTAGAGATAAAATCTCTACAATGTCACATGCTTTTCTGTACACTATATTCATTTTAAATAATTTTGAGATATCTGAGATAAGACTATGCTTAAGTGGGAATACTATAAAGTCTCCTAAACTATTAAACAGAAACCTCTGAGCTAAACTTCCCTAAAATGTCGATTCTGCTGGCTGAGTGGATAACATCTGAATGGTAGACAGGACCAAGCGTGGATTCTGCCTGTTTCAGTGGGGAAGGTTCATAAATCACCCCCTGGGCAAACTTGATGGTCTATCACAGGCCTCTGTGGGGGTCTTTTAACCAGTGGTTAAGTCTTTAGCCATATTTCACTGTTGACCCTTTGGACCTGACAGAAACTGTAAACTGTGGTTTTGAGGTGACATTCTCACCCCCTCAAACACGACCAAAAACCTTAAGGGAGGACGAAGGCTGAGAAAGAAGATACCCAGAATCCTGCTCTGTCGTCAAGTCAAAATGGTTCATACAGAAGCTCAGATTTCAAATTCATGATCCTCACTGTTAAGGACTGCAGTCACATTGAAGTTGACATGGTTAGCTTTTCATTCAAAGAGGTTTTGGGTCCACAAATGTAAGATTTACTCAAATAATAGGGCAAATTAAACCTTCCCAAATACTGTACATGCACACAGCTTATGACATTACAATGTTTTTTTATAAGTTTGTTTACATTGTCTGCATTGAGAATATAGAACTCATCCCAGATTGCACTACTTCAAGTGGAAAGGTCCTGTGACCACACAGGCATTTTAATTTTTCCTTATCTGAACCATTCAGGGCTGGGCCCTGCATCAACAAAAAAAATACTGACTCAGTTCTGGTTACTACTAATACTATCAGGCCTATATAAGATGTATTTTTTACCAAGCTAGTAATGGGAAATCACATAACTTGTATTCTTCTTAACGAATGATTTGCGTCTCGAGTTCTAAAAGCAACTGGCAGTGTTGAGGAGCAGCTAACTGCAATCAGCGAAGCTACTAACTTAACTATTTTTTTTTTAGTAGCTAGAGAGTAGCTGTTACTTTTAAAACAGTGTAACTTTTCCAGTAGCTACATTTTCCATCAAGTAGCAGTGTAATGTGACCAAAGTTACATTCCATTTTGCATTTTGACAAACCAGCAATGAAGCAGCACAGCCTCACAAACTAAAATTGTGCATTACCATCATCATTGTTATGTCATGCATCCAAGAGATTATCTCATGATTGATTTCATGAAGGAGTTTGGGTCACACAGTCTTGGCTGTTGTGGTGAAGTATGGTTTTTAATGGTTTAATATCTTACAATATGGTATTTTGGTATTATATTTGAATACTTTTGTCTTTTTTGTCTGTAATGAATCAGAATAATTACTTTTCTGAACATAGATTGCTACGTAAAGTTTTCTAAGGCTGAAGTCAATGAAGTGCTATATAGAGCGATATAGTTAGAAATGCCAGTTATTCATAATACAATTATGTTTATCATAATAACAGATATCATGACCGCAACAATAAACCTACTTAAAACAGACTTCATAATGACCACTTTACAGCACCTGTCATGTTTATAATCTACATCTCTAAAGATCCATATATGTATTATACTGACTGTATCTTTTTACGTATATTTTTGAGTATTGTGTGTGACTTGTGTGGGACAGTTACAAAATAAAATAATAATCTTTGCTATAATCTACTGAATGTATGGATGAGAACTTAGGTGCAGTTTATTACGCAAAAACACATAAAGACTTTCTGTAAACATAAGACTCACATAAAAGCAGCAGAGACAAACAAAGCTAGACAAATTTTAAAATCATGAGGGCTATATATGTGCAGGGACTAAGACAAGGGACCAATCAGTACTGAAAACATCACCAATGGGAACACAACAATTAGACAAAACAACCAATCACATAAACATGACACATGAAGGAACTGAGGTCACATGATAATAAACAAGACAACTACATTTCAAAATAAAAGACATAAAAACATGAACTAAAAACACGATTTAAGTACAAGAAACACACAAAACCTAAACAGATGTTACACTTTGAAATCATAATTACATTACAATGTTTTTAACCCCAAATCTTTTACTTCATCATTATGTGTGTTTCAGTGTAGCGTGCTACTTTTTTATAGTTACTTGTAGTAACTACTAGTAAACTACTTTTTCAGAAGAGTAGCTTAACTATCTTAACCACTTAAACTTATGAGGAGCTTGTAGTTTGTCAAACTACAGTTTCAGAGTAGCTTTCTAACAGTGGCAACTGGAAACATTCTGTAATGAGACCAAACGTTCCCAAATCATCTTGGAATGTTGCAGTATTATTTCCTAAAACATTATGTCTGTCGTAGTGACAATGAATAATTTTTGTCTGTTTTGGAGCAACTTCAGTCTGTAGAGTTTTTTGGAGATTTCTGGCGGATGGTTCAGGTCTATGGAGGGCGTTGTGTCTACCGAGAAAAGTTGAGGGAAGGGTTGCTTAAGAAGTGAGCCATGAGGTATGCATGACACGCGGAGTCACATCACTCACAGCTGCACTTCTCAAGTGTACAGCAACAAAAGCTCTACAATCCAAAAATCTATTCAACACACAAGTAGCAGTGCGTCATAAAGCCCGCCAACGATGTATCATCACATAGCTCAACATCTCTCCAGTGCTGTGATGCAGGTGGAGTCCCTGATCTACAAGAAATCTGCACATCAAGAGCCCTGTAAATAACATCTTTAAACATTATGACTTTGTTTGATGCTTCATAGGACTGTGCCAAAGAAAACATAGCTTGCATTTTAAGAGTAACTCTGGAAGCATTGAAATCAAAGCCAGTTGTTTTTTTCTCGTAATAAATAGAACAAGTTGTTTCCCGGAAGGATGGACGAGACCCAACTGGATGTGAGGTTAAATGAGATTAAGTGTTATTGTACTTTGAGGTTGAGAGTGATCAGAGTCTAATGATGGCATAAATAAACTTCTTTGGAGGCAGGATACCTGAGGTCTGTGAAGGTACAGTCCTTTATGAGTAAAACCACTGCATGCTTTTACTTGCCAAACTGCTGGAGAACATCAAAGCGAAAAAGCATTATGATGATCCACTTCTTTGAATTCAGACAGTTTTTCTGCTTTGAGCATAGAATTTACTTAATAATCATATAAAGCATCTAACGTATCCGGTTAAAAGAAATGAAAAGAATAAGAAATGGCATTGAGGTCACCATCGAATTGCATAGACCTGAAATTTGGGGTTCAATCAGTCTTTCGGCTTTGACACGCGGATTAGGCTTCCCAACCCGTGCACAACAGCATGAAAGCAAATGTTTATGGAAAAACCTTGTCAGATATCGTGCAATCTTCACCATTAAGCAGCGTTTCGCACGGTTTGGCGGACTGCGGTGCATCTTCTTTGGGGCTGCAGTGGGGATTAGGAGCTCCAGGGAAAGGGTGAGCTCCAGCCAGTGAAGAAGAAAGACAGGGAGGGTGTTTCTCCCACCCAACCTGCAGCTGCCTCAGCTGCTCGCCACTGGGGACAACAGGAAATTTATTGCAATAATCATCTCTCTAGGCAACACATTAAGCACTCCTGCTTTGATTTTTTTTAAAAAGACATTCTCTTTGATACTTGATTAGAGAGTGAAGTTTTCAGGAGATGGCAAACACTTTAGTCTTAACATGTTGAGAGACGTTGGATAAATGTTTTTTTTTTCTCTTCTGGTGATAATGCAGTCGATTGGCTACTGGGATAGAACTAGAATTTTATTTTGGGATCTGTATAGGAGGAGTAATTGTGAATAATATTTTTAAGATGTACATTGTTTTTTTTACTTTATCAAACCTAAAGGGATCAGTTGAATTAAAAAAAAAATTAAAAATCAATTACAAAAAATATTAACTCACCTTCATGTCATGAAAAACCTGTAGGATGCTGGAGCACAATGGGTTTTTAAAGAATAGTAGCATGATTTAAGTGCAATGGTTTGTGCAATATTTTTAATATATTGGCTAAGGCAGAGTAAGTTTGTGAACACAAGGACAAAACTTTAATTTTAAAACAGGAATTAATCACTAACATTCTACAGATGGGGATGTGAGACAGTTGTGCACATGCAGGAACAGGTCATTTTAAAAATTAAAATACACATTAAAATACAGGACCAGCAAAACACATGAAACACAGTTGAAAACCGTAATTATTTTTGCAAAATCTTATCTGGTGATACTATAATTGAAAATGTGCATACATTAAACCTCTAAATGAGATAAAATGACATAGCATAACATTTTATTTTTGCCCAGGCTGCTGCAGACTGTCTTGTGTATGCCAGTACCATGTTTATCTTCACTTCTTAACATATTCAACACCAAGCTCTTTGCCTGTCCCAGGAGCTAGTCAAAGTGGTTTAGCAAGTAAACTTCTATATGTCAAAAGGGAATTTCTGTTTGTAAAAGACAAAAAAAAAGAACAAAATGACAGATTCAGCCCTGTAATGATTTATCAGGCATTCCAGATGGACGGCCAGAGAAACATGTTGAATGCATCTTAAAAACAAAAGCATATGGGATGTACTTAAACTTGTAGACTGAGGGGAGGTCTGGTCTATATCTGAGACATAGCTATAAAAGTTGACTAAACTAAAAATGTACTTCTGAATGAAGTATTCCATGTTTTTAAGCAAGGGCGCTGATATATATGAAGATTTTTGCAGGATGAGCTCATATATAAATATATTGTATTTATTTAAAATTTAGTGGAAATTTTACCTTTGAATAAAGACATTATTTAATTTTTTTTTAACATGCTGATTTTGGAAATAAGAAGTTGGGAGATCTAACACTTCTGTTAATTAGCCAAGTGTGCATAGTGATCTCAAAATGGTCAAATGTTTGCTGATTTTCGACCTGGTCAAGATATCAGTCACTATATAAGGCTGTAAATGTTTCAGTGTTTCAGTGCTGTAGCAAAATGATTAGCATATTAGTGATTAAATTGCTTATGCAGGCAGTAAGAATTCAAACCCGGCACTTCTGTTTCCCCATCTTTCCTCATCAATGTGAGGGTCAGCATTTTTGAAAGCATTTGAGGCCTGACTAAGCTGAACAAAATAGGGAATGATACTAAGCTCAGGAAAAGTACTTTGAATACACAGAGCAGCCTCGGTCGCCTCAGTAAATTTAGCCCTAACCGCGCTCTGTGACAGCTCTGATCGAATCTTAATTTGCACATCAGCCCCAATCGGCAATCACACAGACATATTATAATGTCATATGCCAGAATATGGTAAAACTAACCCACAGAGACAAATCTGGGGTCAGTCTGTCCTTGCACATGTTTTTTCTTTATGATGCATGCACTGAATTTACTTCAGCATTCACAGTTATTTGTGGCTCTGTCATCCATATGAAGAGTAAGTTACTCTTGCATTTCTGAGTTTTTCTCTTGTTTTCTCCCTTCATGACCGCAAATTGCTGTCATTATGTGACGCATTGCAGTGGTGATGGCTAACCAGAGTCTGGCCTGTGGAGAAAACCACGACAAGCGAATTAAGAGCTGAGGGAAAATGAGGATCTGCGTGTGTATGTGTGTGTGTGTGTGTTTCGACCACCCAGACTGCTGTAACCAGAGGGTGAGACCACAAACAGGAGCGACTGTTTTGCGGCCTGAATCTATGTCCCTGGCTTTCTGGCTGCATTTAGATCTATTTGTTTTATCTTTGTCTGTTTCTCAGTCAATCTTGTTTTGGTAGCATACATTGAAGCTGAACCCATGTGAACCATTATGCTGGTTGTAATCAAGACTTTACTGGCATGGTTTATAATTGAATGTGCTGATTACATGTTTATGTATATGTCATGGGCGCAGACTTAGGAATGAATGGTAGGATGTTAAGAATTAGGAGATTACTGAATACCAACAGGAAAGACAAATCAGTAATGGTTTACAATAACGTCTCATTCATTAACATTAGTTAACACCTTAGCTAACATCAACCAACTATGAACAATATATTTTCACAAATGATGTTGTCACAAAGCATTTTTGGATAAAAATTGATCGGTTTTACTGGAAAACAGGGACTGTAAAACCTGTGTTTTTTGGTCAGTTTTAGGAGTACACTAGCATAAATATAACCTGTAAGCTAACACACATGACCATAAAGATCTAATGTGACTAATAAGGTCATTCTTTCCCATATATTGTGCTTTAAACTAATGAAAGTAGTTACTAAGGATTATCTCAGGTCCTTAAGGTAACAAGTGTTAGTATTCAGTTTTTACAGTGCAATGAAACCATAAACATGTTTCACTATCTGCAATGGTGTTGTTAAACATAAGTTCAAAGTGGCAAAGTGTGTCTTGGCCCTCCAAAGTTACATGTCTTTCCCAGACTTCCTCCAAACTTTAATTTTTTCCTCTTAGGTTCCCCCCTATTTCGTATTACATTCCTCTCCATACAACAAAAATAGTTTCCATGCAGATTCCCCATTATGTCAGTGGAGCGATGGTTATTGGTTCTGACCCAGGTCAAGGCACACTGTAAACAGGACTGTGGGGCGGGCGGCCAGAGAGAGGAGCCACGTTGAAGCCAGACGACGGGACAGGCCCACTATCAGCCCCAGCATCAGGCTGCTGGCTCCAGACTGCTCCCTCGCAAACTTCATGCAGACCTGCAGCAACACCCCACCACCCCTCATCTTTCCAGGGAGTAGGAGAGGGAATGGGTGTTGGTTTGGGCATTGGTTTGCAACTGAACCTCTGGCTGTAGAGCCTGCAATGCATGATGGGTAAAAGTTCCAAATAAAGATGCAAACACTTATTTTGTGAGCTTCTCTTTGAAGAGAACACTCTATGAACAGCATCTGAAACATAAATAATTTGGCTGGTACTTGTAAAAACAAGCAAAAATTAGTTTTTACGTTCTGACCTTGGAAAGAGGCCTATGAGGAAATGCATTGCAGAGGTTCAAAAGCAGAACAATAAAGCTTAAATTTGTGTTCAAATCCTTATATTAATTCTTTCATATAATTAATCTTGACAGGAGTTATAATTTTGCACAGGCAAGGATAGAAAGCAATTTTATCATACTAGTCACAAGTTAATACAATATCTTGCAGCTACACAGTTAAAACAGCATGTATTTTAATGTTTATTCCAGTTAAATGCGATTAACAGCATGCCACGGTTGATGTTGATAGAGCTTAACTTGTGTTGAACCCAGAATACTCCTTTAAACATTACATTTGTTATTCCGCTCATTTTAGACATGTTTGTTAATTATCTGCAGAAGTAAATCCACAGTTAATAAAATCAGTCTTGCGGGGTCACGTAAGTGCTTTAATGTAGAATTGGACACTAGTGCGCAGGTACACATTGATAAATTTGTCGGCTCTGTTTGAAGTGACAGGAAGCGTGTTGACAGGCAGTCTGTTGAGAAGGACAGGGCGCGGTTTGATGTTGCTCACATTGCTGCCGACTTAGTGTGTGTTTGGCTGCAGGCCAGCGGGATGTTGTTAGGGAATGGCATTGAGTGAAAGATGGATGCCTGTAATTACTGGAGGGCCGGTACACTAAGGAGCTCGCACAGTTCAGATGTCCAGAATGTCTCTATCAGAAGTTCCATGAGAACCCATTTTGGTGGCACTCTACATTACAGTCTTCAATGAATACAGTATACCAATATAAATGTGTAATGAAAAGCAATTCCACAAAATATTTACAGAAATTATTCATTCCTATTGTGCAGTATATTTTCATGTACCTGTCTGTCCATATTAATTGGATACAATTCTAAACTAAATTTTTCATAATGGAAATCATAATAATGGATCATTTTAAATTTATCAGAAACTGTATTACTTTTATTACAATATTAAAATTAGGCAAACTTACTTTAGGGGTATATTTTAAAAACATGGTTAAAATGTTTTGTCTGGTTAAAAAATTGTCTGGTTGACAAAACATTAAAAATGTAAAACTTAAAAATGTGTAATTCTCTAAAAAATATGTTAAAAATACTGTTTAACGTAGTTTGTGATAGCTGCATTAGGTCACAGTAAATGTCATTTTAAATCATTTTTAATCCAAAATTAGGTCTGTATAACAACACTTTTGTTACCACTTTTATACAGTGTTGTTTCACTACTTTGGTGGATGTCTTTGTCATGTTTCTGGGTGCTCTGAACTTTCATCCAGTCTGATACAATTGGAATATCACAATTTCGAAAGATGTAGACATCCTCATGTAAACTAACTGTCAATTCCTTATTATTTATTTCCATTCTGTTTGGAATCATCTTAATTCTTTGCTATTGTGTAAATATTGAAGTTCATTTCCTTGCCTGAGCTTGACCAGGGCATTTTTCTCAAAGTTATATCCTTTTATAGAAATATTTCCTTAAATTACAAAACACATATTTTGTTTTTATTGAAAGTTCCAAAGGTGCTGCATAACAGGAATTACTCAACTGCATGCTTTTCATTAATGTATTACTCAAGACTTGCTAATGTAACATTGCAACATGGAAACTACAGACTGTGAACCTCTGTGTTTTTTAATTCTATGCTATAACCGTTTCTAATTTACATGAATCCATCATACTTCGCATAAATCCGCTTTAATTTTACAATTTAATTTAATATCCAAAACAATTTAGCAATCCAATTATAATGCCCCAGAAAGCACCCATAAACCCAGTTCTTCAACAGCCTTCTCCAGATATCACATTTCTCTTTAATAAATGATTTATCTCAGCATAACTTTTGCCAAAAGCCACCAAAATCACTGAAGGATTGGCCTCTGCCTGTGTCCTGGCTATGAGTTTCATTACTCGATTAGGAATGACAACATTAGTGTTGGTTCATAACCTCTGGATTAGATGATGGCCCTCATCCCAGGACATTATGATGACTGCATAGTTCATCAGTGGCTTCCTCCATGTTTCTAAGAAAGACAGACTGAGAAAAACATGTTTTTTGACGGCAACAATAGCATGGAAAACTTAATAACTTTCTTCTGCATTATTGTTGAGCTTTAAAAATCACGTTCTTGTGTCAAAAGAAACAGACACATAACTGTGAAAAAATCGAATAATATAGTATAAAAAATACTAATAGGGCACAGACTATTATTATGTACCAATGCTTAGAATAGAGTTTTGTTGTTTAATTTAATTTTTGGATTTGTCAGTTATTTTGTCACTTAACCAGGGAACTTTGGTGCTAAGTTGCTAAATGGCTTCGTCTGAAATTTTCCCTCACTGTAAAAAGTTAAATGTGCAATTATTACCCTGGTGAAGCTATTTATACCTAATGTGACACTCAAAAATGACTTTCATATGTGTTAGCTAATGCAGTCAAGCTGATGCAGTCCTATTCTAATTTTTTTTACTTGAATTAAAGCAGTTAATGTAGGTTTTATAGTAAGGTTTTAATAGTAAGGTTACTTGACAGATATTTTTAAAGTGCACCTGTTTTGCCCAATTATCTTGTGTAATTCATCAAATGTAATTTTTGCACCTGTAGCGTCACCAAACGACTATCAAATAGGTTCCCTAACCTTTACTTTGTCTGCTATTGGTCAGACAAACATAGAGTTCTGCCCTCCACACAAACCATTGGTTGTGCCAACATTGCTATGTTGTGGTAGTCGGGATGCTCAAACAAACAAAGCAGTGTTGACATTCTAAGACTTACTTGCATATACTCAACTAAAGTCCCTCAGGAACCAAAGATGCAGTGTTGTTGTGAACAAACACAAAGTAGCTTCCGCTCAAGACAAAGGTACAGTTATGTTTCTGGGGAAGAAGGTGTCGGCATGGGGTTTCATTTGCCCCACCTTTAAAAAGTACATTGCCCAGGGACAGATGCTAGATGACAGGGTTATTATGTCAACAATAGCTTAAGTAAAGGTGGGAGAAAGAGACAAAGAGCAGACTTAGCTCAGCCACAGCGATATTTCCTGTTCCTGTCAAAAGCATAAAGAGAGCTAAGGTGTCAGTGTCAATGTTTGTGCTCACAGTTTGAGATTGCGGAGTTGATACAAGGTGATGATAGGAGGGCAGGAAGCTAGAGCTGATGATATGGTTGGGCTTGTTCAGTCTATACTTGCAGGAGTTGCTTTAGAGAAGACCCAGCCTATTTACCAAAGTTTGTCTCTTTATGTTTCAAAAGAGCAAACAAAAGATGGTGCTTCCTTCGTAGCAATTTGGGGACTATACAGATCTCGAATTCTTCCACGCATGATCGTGCAAATGCGTGCATGTTTTGCGATCACTCCCACAGAGTACGACGTGCATGCTAGCATTGCAGAGATTCCTCCTGCGCCATGGAAATCTGCCGGACCCCTGTCCTGTCATCATCCCCCATTCTCTACCACCACAAAGGGGCCATTGTGTTCAGTCCCGGACCAAGGCAGACTGTCCTCGAACCAATCATGTTTGGCAAAGTGAGTCTCATTAGAACAGAAGGATTAACAGGAAGATGAGAGCTGGAGTTGTTGACAGGATGATGTGTACAGGAACTCCTTTAAAACCTTCAATGAGAAGTGATTAGAAATGTACGTAATATGGGAATCACAATAACATATCATAAGGCCCCAAACTTTTGTTTACCCAAAAATTACAATTTTCTTATTCAAAATCTACATACTGTGATTTTTTATATGAAGCACAAATCTTTACATACATAAAAACTTCCTCAAAGAACATTATCTACATAAATTTCTTGTTGTGTTTTCATTGCTATTATATGTTTGGACATTCTTAAACCATGTAATAGGTCTCAAATCCTGAAGCTCAGTTGCCTGTCTGTGTACAGTACATCTTGACCCCGAGATGAAGACTTTGTCAGCATGCTTAGCATGACGTGGCAGGCCGCAGTCAGTGTGCTGAGAGGGCCCAACACTCCATAAACTCCCCTCCCACCAATCCAGGGCTCAGATCTTTGGCCAAGTGTGGTGAGTAAACCCGCTCAAAGCTCCATTCCAGCAGCGGCCAGATCCGCTGGCAGGCAAGTGATAAATAGTCCCGGCGTTAATGACACTTAATGCTCACCCAAATCCCTGCAGTAGCATCAAAGATGATAAGAGTCCCTCTGCTAATGCCGCTCTTTGGAAGGGGGGATAAGAGGCAGACAAAAGGAGAATGGAGGAAAAAGACAACGGAGAGCAGGAAGAAAAGCGGGAGATCACAGTGACACTTAGCGCCAAAAAGGCGGCTGAGACGTGGAGGAATGTCTGGACGGTAAAGGACGGGAAGGGGTTGGATTTTGGGGTCCTGGTGTGAATCAAATGCAGGGAAAATGGGGCGAGAGGCACTAGAAATGTCTTCATTAAATGAAGCAGTCATCTCCATGCCCTCCTGAACAGAAGGAACATGAGGGAGGGAAACTAAAACTGAGACTGTTTGAAGGATGTGGGCACTTGAAATAGTGTAATCAAGAAGGCTAATGTTTAAGGCTTAGGTGTCAAACACACTGACTTGTTTCAGAGAGCTGCAATGAGGCAAGCGTGCAACAGACAGTTCAGGCAAAGTCCAGAAATGCTCTCTAACTAAATTCCAAAACGTAAGAATCACATATAAAATTGTAGATGAGGTGCTTTAACTGTCACCTCAAATTCCAAAGACTTTGTTTCGAGGGTAACATGATCTTTAAGGGTTTTTAAAGGAATCAGTGATGGAATTCTGCCTGTAATCCAAGTATTTCCATTAGATTTTGGTTAAAAGCAATTGCAGGTTTTTTTGGATGCCACTTAATGTTTGATGAAAAATCTGGATCCTGAAAAAAACCCAGTTGAGATTCATTGGCCTAAATCATCTGGCAATAATGAAAAACATGTTGAATCAGTGTGACGGGACACTTCAAACAAAGGCTATAAAGCCATAGCCATGTATGCGGGTCAAAGGCTAATGGTTATTGTATAGAGTGTCTTTTTGTGAATGTTTCTATGGTTGTATGGAGGAAGTAGGACTATCGTTCCACTTCCTGTGAGTATTGTCAAACATGGTGACCTTTGACTCGTGCCTCCAGTCCAAATTATGTAATCTTTTGTCTATGTGCAAAAAGAGGTTGATGGAACAGAACAATGTCTGTTCTGCCTGTGTGTGTGTGGGAGGTAAAGGGAATTTTGGGACATAGTGGGCCTTCTGTGTGGAAGTGCATATGTGTGCTGTGTAGGCTAATCCTCTGATGCTGGTGTTTGTATCACATTTGAATTTCTCTGAATTCAATTTGCTGTTTGTGCTTAAAAAACACACAAAAACATCCTCTCGGGGCCTAATTCTTTTTGAACTCCATGAAGCCAAGACATTTCTGTTAGTGATTGGCCTTTTTTGCAAACTTATTCATGAGGGCATTAGAGGAAATTTGACAAAGAGATTTTGAAAAAGACCAAGAATTATTAATTTCAGATGGACTTGAAAAAGGTCGTGCAATAAGGATGAATATAGCCAATGTCAGTCTAAGATAGTCTCAGTGTATATTGTTTAAAGATCAAGGCTTCAGTTAAAATTATGATGAACAGGAATTCGTAGCCTATCAGTTTGTGTGTGTGTGTTAAATCGAATGACATCCTTCCAATGCCTTGAGGGGAAGATGAGAATAAAGCGCAGCTCCCATGACGTTTCCACAGACTAAACATTCAATTTCGCCACCCAGACATCTGACTCTCTCTCTGCTCCTTTTTAAACCATTAACCATTTGTGGTATACAGAAAATAAAGGCCGGCCAATGGGAATCCGTCTTTTCCACCCTTATTCTTTCTGTCCTCATTTTCTTTTTCTCGTTCCCTCCCTGTTCTTCTTTTTCACCTCTGGTCTTGTGTTTTTTGCTCAGGTGAATGAGTGTCCTCTTGTTCATTGTGTTTGAGTGAAAGGGAGGCCCTCAGTGCAACAAAAGACAGAATATTTAGCTCAGGAAGCTTGACAGCACGTAAAAGAAAAACATGTCTCTAGGAAAACAGAAGGAGTGGAAGTTAGTATTGTTTCCTCTTTCCTGTTCCATTGTGAATTTGTGTGAGGAGAATGCTAAACCAGACGGCTTTTGAGTGCTTGAGGAAGGACAAATATTGTTCTATTCTTTTCACAAGTTTTCTCGATTTTCCACAGTTTTCTATCCATTGGGGTCAGGGTATCATATCCCCTTTCAAGTCTTTATTGTTGCCTCAGTCGATTACATAATCTTCACTGCGTTTTGAAGTATTTTCCTTTTCTGATCATTCTGCAAACATTTCCTTTTTAATTTCACCCTGGTACCTGTACACTTTTAATGATCAAAGCAATTTAACAAGCACTCAAAATAGTTCCTGTTCACACTAGCGTGATCCTTTATTTATTAGCTGTTCATTGGCTGGGATGCATGTTGAGACCTGTGTGACAACATAGAGACTTCTGAGTGGAGAAATTTAAAAGATTTAAAGGAACAGTTCACCCAAAAAAGTTCACACAAGTACTCTTCATACCCCTGGCAGGTCACTGAGTCAGTCCAATTTGTGAATGAATCCTTATTTTGAACTTGGTTGATCCAAGTTTGAACTAAATGATTTGATGTACAGTAGGTAGTTGGGCAGAATGCCTATTACTACCATGTGTATCAATCACAAAATTACCGCCAGGTGAGAGCAGCTCAGTTACAGTAACAGGTTCTTTTTATGATGTATATTTTTTGACACTTCTGGAGCAGCTATGGTTGCTCTGATGTTTATTAAGACCTGTTTGAAGATTTCTAAAAATATAAATTTTATTTTTTAATTTTGTGTATAACTGATTATTTAAGTCTTAAGGGATGTTTGAAAATAAAAGAAAGTGAAGTAGATGCTAAAGCCACCATCTGTTTTAGGGGAAATAGATGCAAGAGAGTGTGAGAGGGAGAGACAGATATGTCTGGAGGGCCTGATATTTTTTTGGGGGGTTTGACTGAAAAACAAGGACTAGAGCAGTTGTGTTATCAACATAGCTATAGAAATGGAACTAGGCCTTTGAAGAGGACAGCAGCACCTGAGGACGGCCTGTTTATCTTGTGGCTTTCCACCAGTGGCTCAGGATTGTGTAATGTTTACCTAAACATGTCAGCTTTTAAAGCTGGAGGGTGATGAAGGGGAGGATAAGTTCTGCTGGCCTTAAAGAGGAAAATAGTTTGAATAGAGCAGAGAAATGCTGAAGGAATAGAAATGGTGAAGGACAGCGAGAGATAGTGAGACAGAAAGAGAGAAGGAGAGAGAGATGGGGGCATTATAGTAGCTTAGTCGGCAGGAAGTAGTTAGAAAGTGAGAAAGGTGAAACAGTTTGGATTTGACAGGACAGAAATAATTTATGTTTTTGGTTTTAGAGTAGGGAAAACATTTTGGATGATGTTGTATACATAGCTTCTCTTTGTGTTGTAGATTATTCAAAACAGGGTTTCAGAAGTAAAAATCTCAATTGTTTTTCAGAGAGAAATTAACTTTTAATGATGATAAATATTTTGACAGGCCTATTATGACAGACCTATCATGAGTTCATGGGTTGTTAGAAAATGATATATGCTTCAGTGAAATCCACAAGACTTGTAGTGAAAGCTGTAACTTGATTTTTGGACCCTGTCGCGCACTTATATGAATTAAATATAAAACTGGTACAGTGGCAACCAGACAAATCCTGGCCACAGTTGGACCATTGTGTAGTGGTTATCAAAAGCCTGTCCAACATTTTGGTGCTGTGGTGCTCTTGTGGGAACACAGGTTTGAGTCCAGCTTGCGTCACATCCAAATGCCCCTCACCCACTCTTTCCCTACAACGGAGGTCTCTTTTCACAATATATTGAATAAAGTTCATATAAAAAAATAATAAATAAAATAAAAATTTGCTTATAAAGCAAAAAAAGTTTTTTAAAAAACCTATCCAGAATTGAGAACAGGGTGCTTGGTACAAAAAGGTGTCTCTGAGCTCTTTAGGCATAGAGTGTTATTGCCTGGTGGTCCATTGTACAAAAAGGAACCCCTATCCTCACTGTGACATTTAAAGGGCAACTATGATTTTGTCTTTATCTCATGTTAGCTGTAACTTCAATCACTTTTTCCTCTCCAGGGTGGTCTCCTCTGAAGCTAGTGTAAAGACACTTTGAAAAGCTCTGGCCCCTGACCTACAGGAAAGTGTTTGTGAGTTACACGCCCAAGAGCGTCTGTGGAAGGGAGACAAAAAACAGGAAACCTGCCAACAATACTCAGATTGTTCCAGTAGTAGTGATAAATGGGTTGCTGTCATCAAGGGGGTGAGAAAGACAGAATATCTCTAATGAACATTCCTTACTCTAATGAACACGTGCAGTGGCCTTATCAACAAACAATGAGGCAACAGCATTAGCTTATCAGTTTGTGGTTCTATGTGTGTAAGACTGGAATTGTTCACAGATTACGGGAACGATATTTGGGCAAAGTTCAAGATTGTTATTTTGGGTCCCTGGGTCTCTTTGATACGCCATTACGTCAGCTCAGGGTGAATAATGAATTGAAGCATAGCTCCGACCTCCACACTTTGTTTCACCCGAAAGGGTCTGGAGGTTCCTCACCATGGAGACTGTACCAACTTCGCCCAAACAGGATCCAAATCTTTGCATCTGTCTGACTTTTCCTCTTTCCTTTTTACTAAACATATTCTTATGCACCTCAGCAGGCATTTCGCATTTTTCGGATAGAATTCCCAGAAGTTTCCTTGCTGTTCACTGTGGACTCATCCCAAATCAAATGTGGTAGGTCTGAGTCAGAGATTGAAGTCATCATCATCGAATTCATCATCATCAAATTTTGACATGCCTTAATATTTTTTAAAACTGGGATACACACAAAACTGTGATTTTCCATACACGTATATGCTGTGGAAATTATACTTTCACACTGATTCATTAAATGGCTGTATTTTAAAGTGGGGATCATCCAGGGTAGTAATGATGAGTTGGTGTGAGTGGAGATTAAAGCATACCTGTGCCAGGGTTTGGCGGAAGGAGCGATCCCTCAAAAGCCACTTCAAACATCTCTTCTCTTCTCTGCCACACACGGCCAGCTGAGCAGTCTAGTTTTGTACCCAACATTACTCAGAAAGGCCTGTTCTTGTCTTTTTAATTTTTTGACCATACTGCCATCAATGCTGCTGTTTTTAAATGTGTTTATACGTATCTATATGTGTGTGTTTAGTTTTCTCTTTTTCTAATTTAATACAGTCAAATACAACAAATATTTAATTAACAAAAATGTGATAATTCAGAATTTATTGACAGCATGTGCTTGAGCTGACGTGAACTCCAGAAATTTAAGCAAACCTGATTGTAATCCCAGTATACTCTGAGAATGTTCCAAATAACTGTCACGATAACGTGCACGGGCTTCAGCAGCGAAGGAGAGACAACAACGTCGAATATATTCCCAACGTGTTATTATAATATAATCCACACAGGAAACAAGGAACGAGGAAAGTAGAACACCCATACACATTACCATAATAATTGAAACCGGACAAACGGAGATGGCATGAAACAAACTAAATAGCAAACTAATTAAAAAGAAACAGGTGGAGGGAATTAACCAAACGGGAACAGGAAAACCAAATATGGGCAAAAACAAGGGAGAAACCAAACAGACAGATCATGGGGGTGAAAACAAAGCTAAACCAAAACACAGACACAGTCTGACACAGTCTCCCCCTCCTCCCAGAAGGCGCGACCTCGCGCCGTAGAGGAATAGAAAGAAACAGATAGTGCTTGGAGGTGGCTTCGGCGAACGCCGGACTCCCGGGAGGAGGACACACAGGGACCAGGGAGGAGACAACGGAGGGAGGAGCCATGGAGGAGACAGGAGGGAACCACCACAGGAGGAGCCAGGAGTCACCCACAGGGACCAGGGAGGAGACGACGGAGGGAGGAGCCATGAAGGAGACAGGAGGGAACCAGGAGCCACCCACAGAGACTAGGGGGAGACGACGGGAGGAGCCATGGAGGAGACAGGAGGGAGCCGAAGCAGGAGGAGTCAGGAGGGACCCAGGAGTCGACGGAGGGAGGAGCCATGGAGGAGGAAGGACTGACGACTCCAGGGGACAATCCTATCGGACTCCACGGCGATCCGCGGCTCTATCGCTCTCTTACGCGCTGGCTCGTCGGTCACTGGGGCCTCGGGCTCTCCGTCTGCAGTGGGCTCGGCTGGCGCTCTGCTCTCCGGGATGATGGAGGGCTGGGCACTGGGTCCGGAGTGGGGCTGGCATCCGCCACGATGATCTCAATCATCATAGGCAACCGCAGGACGCCAGCACCCACTCGATGAAATTCAGGAGGCTCTCTCGAGGGCCATTCCCAGACACGATGTAGAAGAAGCACAGACTGTCGTCCGCGAAGTTTGTATACTCTGACAGGACCAGGAAGTCCGGTGTGGTCCTCCAGAGAGCGATCATGAGGGTCCATGGAGGGGGGAAAAACAAAACACTGGGGCAAAAAAACAAAAATAAAACGCGGTTTTTTAAACGCGTCACTTTTTTCTGGTCCGGTTTTCTGTCACGATAACGTGCACGGGCTTCAGGAGCGAACAACGTCGAATATAATCCCAGCGTGTTTTAATATAATATAATCCACACAGGAAACAAGGAACGAGGAAACCAGGAATGTAGAACACCCATACACATTACCATAACAATAAGTGAAACCGGACAAACGGAGATGGCATGAAACAAACTAAATAGCAAACTAATTAAACAGAAACAGGTGGAGGGAATTAACCAAACAGGAACAGGAAAACCAAATATGGGCAAAAACAAGGGAGAAACCAAACAGACAGATCATGAGGGTGAAAACAAAGCTAAACCAAAACACAGTCTGACAGGGGTGTGACAATAACGTCTTGCTCTTCCAATCTGACAAGATTACCAATATGTAATCTTTATTTTATTTTTTTCAGGAAAACCTATTGAAATTACATTTTAAGCCCTATATTTTCAACTTGTACTCCTTTTTTTAGGCAGACCACATGTAGAGCTAATAGTCTAGATCAACATTTGGAGAGCTGGGCTTAAAATACCATCAGCTCTACATGCAGTCTGTCTCTCTGGACAGGCTTGTCTTATCTCGTGTCCTCAGAGAGTTAAAAATGCTTTTATAACCTACACGTCACCTCAGTGCCAAGTGTTAAAGTCATGAAAACAAGGCAGGGGATGCAGGTGGGTCGGTTTCAGTTTCACTTAAACAGTGTTAAAATGAACTTTTTTTTATTAAGAGGCAATATTTGCCTTCTGAGGTTGATGTTAAGGGACCTTTTGAGTTTAAGAGAACCTTTTTTAAGTCACATAAAAACAAAGCATTATACTGTCACAGCTGTTCATTTACCTCAAAAACTTAAATTTATTAAATCAAAGTTCTCAATTTTAGCAATTAAGGCTGTTGTTAATTAAATTGGATTAAATTAGATTACTGTGATAACTCTTGTTAGTTAATGGAGATCTAGTGGATTTCAACGTATATTCATCCACAATCACTCAATACAATACTGAGAGTACCAAATATTCAGTGTATCAATTACATATTCAACAACATTCACCTCTGAGACAGTGAATATAAATCTGACTGCTATAGATCCCTACAGTACAATCTATAGTACAATCTTATGAAATATACCAAATGTTACAGAATTATATTGTTTAATTCTCCTTATATTAAAAGTATGATGAAAGAGAGAGACACAGCATATATAAAAAGAGGCAGCAGCTGTTTGAAGCTAGTAAAGTCTTCATTGCATGTGTTGACGTTTATGAGTATCATCACACTGATGGCCGTGCATCAAAAGCCTCACATGTGCAAATGCCAGGAGATTGCGACACATATACATGTCCCGCAGGGCATGCTAAAGGGCTAAGATTGTTTTGAACAAACGCCCTTCTAACTCACGCTGTGACATGAGCACGTTTAGTAATAACTAAAATAATCATCAGGAACCATGTGTTCAGCCCCAGAACATGGCTGCCAGCTATTTCTTTGGTCTTTTCAGGGTTTTGCACATTGCCTGTTGTAAATTGGGACAGCGCCTGCCACATCTGCCTTGTGCTAATTAAAATGAAAAAAAATCAACAATAATGGAAAACTAATCTTTGCCGCCACACGGTGAAATAGTTTTACATTGAAAAAAGAGTCTTTAACAGCAGAGTTAGGACAACTAAGATTTTTTTTCTATTTAAAAACAGGAATCAAAAAATAGCACAAAACTAAATAAAAATTGAAAAAGCCAAAACTAACATAAAAGTGGTTAAAAAAGATGAGCATAAACACAATAAACCATTAAAATATACATTTATAATTTACCTACTTAATAGGCATTTCTATATGACACAGTGGAAAAATCCAGCCTGTTTGGGAGACATTCAATTTGTAGATAGTGATATGGCATGTGATGTAAAAATTGCCAATAAGATCAGCAAGTTTTGCTTTTTACTTACAACTTTGGTCAAAAGGTCTATTCTATGGATATGAGTGACTGTTTATTTTGAGCAAAAAGAACATTTACAATAGTTGAGATGTTGTTTATTAAATTGATTGATTCAATTTATAATTAACCACAGTATTATAAACATGCTCAGTATCATTTTTTAGATACATTAGATAAAGTGAGTTTTCTGATATGAACTACACCAATGTAACTCTGCTGTTAACTTTCTGCAGAAAACTGCCCAAACCAGTCTAAGGTGGTCAGCTGGATTCCCTCCCTGTCAGCTGGTTAGACTTGTCTGTTTCAGTGATTTCAGAGCAGTTTTAGTCCTCTCTCAGCTGGTCAGGTTGGGAGACGAACTAAACCAGCTAAGGTCAACAAACCATCTTAAGCTATTTGAAGCTGTTTTGTTTGTTTTATTCCTCAGTCGAGTTGTGTTTATATTTTTCAAAAGAGAGAAAAATGTAGAAGCAGCAGGCATTAAACAACCTCCAGATTATTGCTAAGCTGTATCTTCAAATTCTTTTACACAAAGCCCTGGAAAAACAGTGGTAGACTACGGCTGCGTTTCAGTGCAACTAGCATTTGCGGCTAGTTAAACATGATTAACAGAGATTCACAGCACGAAACAGCATTTAGTGTATTAGCACTGAAGCCACAAGTTTAGATTACTCAAATCAACATGGTTCACAAAAATGTATTGAATCTTGTTATACTCAGATCTTCCATTTTGATAACTATTCACTTTCATCCCAATAATACATTTGTATATGTGGTTTTCTGTGTGCAGGAGACAATCAGATATTCTGTGATATGGATTCTGGCTGCTGTAGGCTAGCAGTCAACACCCTTGATGGCAAACGTTCATTAGATCATAAATACCAGCTCAAGTGTGCGATATTGGGAGTAGTTCAAACCCCCAAAATTCCCTATGGTTTAACAGGTTTGTGTTGACTGCATTCCATGCCACCATGTCTGTGGAAAACAGTGGTGGTCAGGTCAACTTGTTCTGTTTCTGAGTGAAGTTTTCCAGCCCTCATCTACTGCAAATTAGCTTTTCACCTTGTCATGGTTGACACACTGACAAAACAAATAAACAGCAAAGTATCAAAGTCTCTATGATGAATATTTTCAGACTTTTTAGTTTATCCTCTCGAGCCTGGTGGTCTACGGTTATGAGAAGCTGCCCTTTTGGCTGTTCCAGACCTCCTGGGACAACAAATGAAGTAATGTTGCAGTTTGGTTGCATCAATGTCAACTCAAGCGGTCTCAAGAGTTTAAAGTGCCTAAATGAAAACCTTGCTAAAATCTTCAAGTTCAGATGTTCAAGGCTTTTTATTTTTTGCAGAAAAACCGCTATAGCAATACAGCCGCAGTGTTACGCCTTGGAGTGTTGCCCCTTAGTTTGAATAACTTATTACACCAGTATGGTTGAGTAACGTGTCCAATAATATGTCTGTAGAAAGCAGAATCATACAGAGATCAAAGGCACCGAGACACTTGAGATTTTTAAAGGCAGTATGGATGTATCCATAGATATCTGTGATCCTGTGCATGCAGTGGAAGAAATAACAATGATAGGGTCTGATAGGACAGTTGAACAAAGTAACGCAATTTATACATTGTCATTTATTTTAATAAATGTAATTCATAAACCTATGATTTCATTTCTACCATAAAATAAGTGTTGTAGTCATTAAATATTTGCTTGGTTATTTTTAAAGCTCATATGAATTTGTTCAGGATCATTAGACATGATGTTACGGCGCCTTGAAAGTCTGAAACCAGTTTCATTATGAGGCGCCTTCATACAAAAATGCTGCCAGTTAAGTCATTAACTGACTGGGCAACAAGGCGGAAACCTTAGGTTTCAGATGCAGCCATCAGTGAACACCATCACAGGAAACACTGCAGCCAAAGAATACTAGGAATGATGGGTGATGTATGTGGTTGAAAATAAATATATGCATCTGACCCTGAACTGTCTCTTGATAGACAATGAGAAAAATATAAAACGATGAAGATCGTTTGATTAGGTTGAAGGCAGAAAACATCTGGAACACAACTCACAGCATTACACACACACACACACACACATGTACTACAAACCAGGGAGGAAATTACATCTGCTGAACAATAATTCAGAGTGGAAAGTTTTTTTCCACTCTTCCTCTCTGATGGATGGTAAAACCTGCAGGTGTGGGTTTTCTTTGATATGAGAGAGCATATGTTTCATTTGAAGGGGTCTTGGCTGCTTTTGGTTGGCTGGAGACTGTCAAAGCCGGAGTCTCTCATCAACTGAACCGGAGATTGTCCAGGTCACCAACTGAAGGAGCTGTCTGGATCCGAGTGGGTTCTATAATCAACACTATTGATTAAATGGTCGCAATCGGCACAGCTGATAACGCAAAGCATTTGTAGACATTAGATCCTTCTTGCCTCACTGGGATAGGTCAGTCTGTCGCAAATGCAACACTAACTCTGGCTCTGGAGTTCATTAATTAATGAAATGGGAAATTGAGAGAGGCATGCATAATAAAAAATAACAAAGGCAGATTTCATATGTTGCAATCAAGACTTTCTCAGTTCTTGAAGCCAGGCGACTGGTGCAGGCAGGATTTTCGTTTGAAATGTGAGAACGGCTGTATGGATTACTCATAATTATTTGATGAGTATAATCAATATTGTGCGTTTTTTCATGTTGATTGCACTAAAAGTTAAATGAATATCAGAAGGAGGATGAAGAAGTTCTGAGGAGGTTACACAAGCTTATAAAATAGAGTCATTTACTCGCATATGCTTATTTTAGCACCTAATTCACAAAAGGAAATTTGCAAATCGGCACAAAAATGCCTGAACGTAATTTAATTGGCATAATTTTGTTACAAAAGATTAAGCAAACTGCTTAAATTTAATTGCACAAGTCTTGATGTGCATGGTGTGCATACTCACAGTTTGAGAAGAACCACTGCCTTATAAATCGGTCACTCTACTGACTTGCATAAGTAACTTTTGCTCTAAACTTGTAAAACCAGGACAAGCTACATTTACAATGCTCTGTGGATAAGTATGTGGCATGACACCTCGCCTTCATGGTGCTGTCCGACTGACATATATTTTCTTTCTAATTAATAATCTTTCTTATTATTCAAAATATTTATAATTTTGTAATGAACTACATTATGTAAAAGTGGAAAATATTTATAATAATCATAATCAGTTCCATAGACATTAATGTGTAATTTTACAAATTATAAAGGGTTTGCTTGTACTTTTGTGCATTTAAATGTCTAAAACATTTGAAATATACAGTTGAAATTACTGAACAGTTGTGATATATAACATGTTTAGAGCGAGTCCATCTCTGGCTCAGTGTCAGCGTGCATATCTAGTGAAATCTTTGTGACCTGATGCTCCATTAATCACAACCCTTATGTTTGGTTTTAGAAGGCATAAAGACTTGCCAAGTCAAAGTGCTCAAATGTAAGTCAAGTTATGAGTCACTGTTGTCCAAGTCTAAGTCAAGTCACAAGTCTACTTTGAGTATGTTGTAATTTGAGTAAGTCATCAAATTTGTTATTTGAGTACGAGTCAGGTCCATGTCATCCAATTTGAGTCCACAACCCTGCTGCTGACCCATGTTTCCTTTCTCTGATTTCAGGGATCTCAGCATGAACAACATCAGCGAGATCCAGCCCAATGCCTTCCACAACCTGCACTTCCTCAGTGAACTGTAAGTACATTTAAACGCCATTGTACGCCATTGTGATGAGTGGTTATTTATGTTTAGTGGTTCATTGAAGGTTAAGTTGGAGAGTGACGCAATTCCAGATGTGTTATACAAGATCTAGATAGAAGTTTACCATAAAATCATGAATAAATAAATAAATGAAATCATCGGCTTGAGGGATAATTAGCATAGCATGCTTGAGCATTGTGTATTTATATTCAGTCTTACCTTTGTCACTCCAATCTTGTAATTTATGTCTTACGTCAACAAAAATATCACTATTTCCAACCTAAGACTCATGCATGCTAGTACTGGGAAAACTACTTTGAAATTGCAAGTTGTGAAGCTACAAAGCTTTATAGTTCAAGTAGTCAAGCTACACCTTAAAAAAGTGGTTAGGCACACTATACCCCACACTAATAAAAAGTAGCTACATTGAAGCTACCTAGAAATGGCAATTATTAGATCACAGTGACCCTAAAAAAAACTGGTGAATCGTGTTCTGAAAACTACACCACTACACGTTGGAAAAAGTAGCTTGCTATTAGAAAAAACGGTGTTCGTGTAGCTCAACTGGTAGAGCATTGCGTTAGCAGCGCAAAGGTTGTGGGTTCGATCCCAGGGAACACAAGTACTGATAAAAAAATAATAAAAAATAACCTTGAATTCACTATAAGTCGCTTTTAAGCGTCTGCCAAATGAATAAATGTAAATGTAAAAATAAATACTGCTATGCTTCCTAAAAGGTTATGTAATGTTTAGTAATTTTATGTTAGCATTACTACTTTAAGCTACTCCCAGAACCTAAATGCTGCGTGTGTCAGAATATAACACATTAGAGATGCTACATCTAGCATGTACAAACTCTGTCCAGACCTTTGTGTGTCAGGCATTGATGAAAATAAATTGAAAGGTAAAGCAATGTAACATGTCTGCTCGCACTTTTCCCCCTGAAGGACCAATTAGCTCAGGTGAGATCTAGCGTAACCTCTTTGAGAGTCTCTGGAGAGTGTTAGTGTTCAAATGAAAAGCACCTGGCCGCTGTGGCTGTTAGCACATGGTGCCAGCAGCAGCAGAAGCAGGTCTGCTGAGCAGCTGGGCCTCTTGGCCACCTGACTGACACAAACAGGATGGATTGGGAACGGCCGGAGCTGTCAGTAAGTGTCACAGAACATGTGGACAGCGAGACGGCTACAGGAAATGTAACATTTTTTGGTAGGAGTCAATATTTACGGTGTGGCTGTCAAAGCAAACGGGCAAGTCCTCGTTCCACATTACTGACTTAGTCCTTGTTCCTCAGGGGAATGTTGTGATGTTACATTTCAAACAAACAATGGACGTGGGGGAAGATATTCAAGGGTCAACAAACAGAACAAACCTTTTTTGAAAAATTTATTTTATTAAATTCTGTTTTATTCTACCTCTTAGCTGTTAGAATGCTGTTAGAATTATTGTATTTACCATATGTGTGCATATGAATGGCCCAACAGTTTTGTAATTAGATTGCGATTAAAACTTCGCTTGGCTTTGGTCTACAACAGCAACTTATGCTGTAGAAGCAGCTCTGGTTCAAAGTTTAACTATTTATTGTTTATTAAATGTCAGGAATGATATAAAAGCACACAATAAGAAAATTTCAATAAATGATTTAAGCAGTCCTACCATCCATCATTCTCTCCAAACCTCGCTGTTCAACTACTTTAAAGCATTGTTTGGCATTCTAACTGAATCTTAGTAACACTCTGTTCCACTTTACAATCATATCAAATTTTTTTTGACCGCAGTTATTGCTGAGGAACATAATGGTCTCCTTTGTCTTTGTCACCATTGCATTATGAGCAGCGTTAAACTCCTAGGAATGGTTTGACTGAAATTACAGTGATATTAGTGGGAGGTAAATTTCATGTTTTGCTCTTTTTGATGTTCCAATGGGAATGATGAATTTGTGTGTTTTTACCCTTTGTTTGGTGCTCATTTACACCCTCCAGGCACCAGACTTTGCACTGACCAGTTTTACAAGTTTAAATTGCACTTTTGTAAATTATTTGTAACGTTCTGTGCCCTCAGGATGACAGAAGGGTCTCAGAGAGGTTTTTTTCCTTTATGTCTATATTACGCCTTTGAAATCTAATGATTAATTGGAACAATCAAACATGATAAAACGTCACTGTTATGAGAATACACACAAAGTGTGTTTATCATCTACAGAGGCAGCTTTGACCCGACCCAATCGCTGTCCTTCAGCATCCTTTGTTTGAGTTATGCAGTGTTGTGTTGAGTTCAGACTAAGCCATCAGTGTCTACTTATGCACTTTTGTAACACTATAACCCATCAAAGTCTCCCGGCATTACAGAAAACTCTCCCGCCGCTGTCAGATTCTGGCTGCTATCCTATCAACTCCAAGGTCGTATGTGAGTGTGGAAAAGGGCAGAGGAAGTCTCGCTGTTTGCCTCTGGGACGGATGAAATGCAAGCTGAGACAGCAATGTCTTTTCGCTTCCTAAACCTTTCTCCTGCTCTACCACAACTTCACAGAAACTGATGATTTGCAATAATAAACACACTCACTTTGTTCAAAACCTAGTAAGCCTTTACTGTCTGCTGTCTCTGCTGGAAAATGAGACTAGGCCTACATGAATCTGCAGGCTTGTGCTGATCTGGTCAACCCACATGGTTTTTCTGGTTGGCTAATAGACCAGAAAATATTGACACTGTAATGAATAAATAAATGATTTCATAGAGCTTGTTGCAGTGCATTATGGGATTGCCTTATTTGTTAAGGTATACGTGCAATGCTGCATTAGAATTTGGCCATATTGATCTGTTATAAAAGAATTTTGCCTTATGTT
>JAZGTK010000241.1:7625-103008 GCA_036877625.1 Ambastaia sidthimunki
TATATATACACACACACAGAACATATATGTTTTTGTAGTCGCTCCTATGGGGGAATTTATAAAGGCTTCCATGCAGTGTTTTCTTTAATTTCATAGATGTAATGAGATGTTTCCCACAGGAAAGCATATCTCCACTGTAGAAGAAACAGTAACCCTTGATAACGGAGGTTTCACCGCGTTAGAGCTGAACAGCCGACACCTGAATGTGAAAAGCTCTTTCCTCAAGAAAAATGGAACAAGGTGAGCTTTCAATTTAACTGCAATTTCCATGTCAGATTATTGTAAATTACAGGCTGCCAGAGTACACCAGATCTTTTGAAATGTGTGATTTAAACTAATCCTGATCTAATCCAGATAATGCAACAATCCATATATCAAAAATGATATAATAATCTTATAAAATGGAAAAGTTTTTGCCAATATTACTTTTTTATTTCATGGTATGGATAAACACGGGCCTGTATGAGTCATTTCTATCTGTTTAAAGAAAAAAGTGGCAGTAATAATGTAAGCCAATCATCTTCGAGCGTGTGATGCTGGAATGATAACGTCAGTGATTGGTCCACAGGTCACCGCCTCGCCCGAGTCCAGGTGGGCTTCACTATTCAGATGAAGACATCTGTAACAACTACAATGGGGCAGTTTTAACAGAGAGCACGACCCTCACAGAGAAACCCACAGAGCTGTCTGAGTCAGAGGTATACACACCTACACACCTAAAATAAAATCTTGTTTTATAAGGCAAGTTGCACTGTTTATTATAAATGATTTATTCGTGTATGTCTGTTTTTATTATAATTCATGTACCCTCATAATCTTTAATCAGAAACATTCACTTCTCTTCTCTTGATGTATGTCTCTCCCTGAGGGCGGGGCTATATTTACTGTCCAATCGCCTGATTTATTCAAATATGTCACCATAAGGAAAAAAAAACCTTTGCAACTTCAGTCATTTTGAAATTGTAACCAGCTGAATATTAATCACCTTCACTAACCAATCAGATTACTTTACCAATCAGACAAGAATTACAACCCTGTTGTAAAGTTACTTCCTGCCGTCTTTCTTTCTAAACTGGATCTATCCCATCACCCTTTGCGTGCAGGTGAGCGACAGCGACTATGAGGACGAGCAGCCCAAGCACTCGTTCGTAAATCACTACATGAGCGACCCCACCTACTACAACTCGTGGAAGCGGCAGCCCAAAGGCGTCAAAACCGGAGGAGGCTTTGAGGAATGTACCACGACAGACGCTGAGGGGGGTTATTATCAAACTGTGGTGACCCAGCACAGCGTAGGGGGCGTCTACACCCCCACGGGACAGCCCGCGGCAGGAACGCGCACCCCAGTGACTGGCTTCTCCTCGTTTGTCTGATAAACCCATGAGATAAAACTTCTAAACAAGCGGAAAGCTGACAAACAGGAAGTGGGGGGCCTGAAACAGGCGAGTTTTGTTGTCGTGGCACTTCAAAGGCGAAGAACGTGATTTCCCACAGATGTATAACCGTTAATTCCCCTGAAATGTGTATTTTAGATCTCTTCTCTTCAAAGAAGGAAGGGTATTAACGTATCTTATTGTAAATGTGTTAATCATTTCTGGGTGGATTTTGTAAGATTTACGACGACCCGACGGGAGGAGAGATTTTGCACTGTGAGAATCTTCAGCGGGAGGCGATTTTCATTTCTCAAAGACTCAAAGAACCACAGAGAAGGACGGAAATGTCTTTGTTGTCTCCCGTTCCATAGCAACTCGTCGGGATTAGTCATAATGTGTGGGCAAACACGCTGGAGCAATCCCGCGAATAACTTCCTCACCTCACTGATCCCCAAAACTCTAATTGAAGTTGAAACATCACCGGAAATCTGACTTGTACAGCGTGTGGTAGACCGGAACAATAATGTGTTTGTGTGTGTGTTTTGTGTTAGGGGCGTGTGGCTTTGTTTTGGACAAAAGGAAGCACTAAAAATACTGCCTTTGCACACGTATTGCTCTCTACAACCAAAAGAGTGATGTTTTAATCAAAAAAAGAATGAAAATGTGTGCTCACGACAGACATTTTCTTAGGTTAGCAATACTGTATGTAAAATACGCTGTGTGTGTGTGTATATTTTTAGGATCAATTTTGTACGAGCAATGTTTTTACTGTAGTGTAGATTTGTGCCAAGTCGACGTAGTTCTTAGTGATGTTCATTTCCTCTAGTGTTTGTTTGACTGGCTTGCAGTGTATGTACAATCCAGTCACCCGGAGAGTTGATAACAAATCCAAATATACACAGATTTTTCATCATCTTTCAATGTTGAACAAATATTTATTTCAATATGAGTGAAAGTCAGTGGTTAATGAATAAAAGACACAGGGAATATGATTATATTGGCGTGCGTACGGGTGTAGCCTACTGGTTAAAGATCTGGAGTGGTAACCAAAAGGTTGCAGGTTCGAGCCCATGAACTTGAACATGCTGTCCTTAATCAAGAGACTTGCTCAAGGTTACTCAAGGTCACTCGTGGGATTTTCCCTGTAATATTTTAACATGTCAATGTCACATCATGGAAGCTAATGGTTTCCTGTCAAATGGCAATAATGACAGATCAAAACATTGACTGACATTATACAGTATATACTGTGAAGCTAATATTATGTTCCAAATGAACAGACATAGCCACAAGCAACAGTTTGATTTAAACAGATTTAAATGTTTAAAAACTGTTAAAAATGTTTTCGTTTATAGCTAGCTACTCTATAGCAAGTGACATTTGAAGATACATCTTTTGGCCCCCTGAGGTTTGTTGTCACCATGGCAACAAATACACGTGTGTACAACACGACCGCATACTCGCTGCGGTGGCCAAGCAGGTGCACACTATATGAAGCATGTTTCTGCCCTAAAGACTCTTTTTCTGTTCTATGCAAAAATATGCAAAATTGATCATGTCAAACAGCCAATAAACAAGGACAGATTACTTTCCAATTTCAATATTGAAATATAAACCAGATAACACAACCGATCCAAAGAAAGGAAGCACCATACAGAGTATTGTTGCTGTGAATGAGAGGAGTTTATACACTTCAAAGCAAGCTGCCAATTTTGTTCTTTACAAAATGTCAGTAAAAATTGCTACCCACAGTGCATTCTTTATGCATTTACCAGCCTTGCATTGTATCTGAGTACTCTTAAAGTGAGTTATTGTGTTGAAATGGTCAAAAAGTGCCGTGTGTGCATCTCAATGTATTTACACATAAACTCGTGGCTCTTAGAAAAGTCCAGTGTGTGAAAGCTTGATTTAGAGTGACCAAAACCCCAAACCATCAAAGCCAAACGTCACGACAAATGCTTTTTGTTTATATTTATAAATACAGTAATAGTCATATGTCATACTTTTGTGTCTGCTGTATTCATTCATTTGCTCATCACAACTGAACTCATCACAATCATTCACAATATGGACAAGAATTGTAGCTCAAATTGTGTGATTTCTTGAGTGTGCTATTACTTTTCTAAGTAATCAGACTTATGGTTCGTGTCAGGTGAAAAACTCCCGTACACTTGGATTAAAGGAGGGATCTGAGGTGCATTTATGGCCCAGAATGGAGACGTGGGGCGAGAACTTAGTAACCAGCAGTCAGAGTAAAAATAGATTCAATTAACTTCAATTACCTTTTATTGCAATAAATTAAACTCTACAACTCCAACTTCGTCTATGTCGACGGTTTGTTTAAACTTTCACATTTACAAGCATGAAATCATAAAATGTTAAGTGTGAACTATATATCCAAAAATAGGTATATACAATAATCCACACATTTCAATCATAGCGTATTTAGCATATCTTCTGAAGTATTTGTTGTTTTTTTTAAAACATGACATTTGAGTAATTTTGTTAATATTTGCTGACATTATTCCCTAAACAAATTACCTGGCAGCTCTTTCATTTATAAAACATGGTGACTAAATGCCAAAAGAGGTCATTTCTATTAGCTATGTTCACATTAAACTGTAACATGTTCGATAGAAATACAGATATACCAAAAATCTGTGATGTATCTGTGAGATATACCGTGGCCCTGAAAATATTTGGGCACTCAGGTACACTGAAAAATGTATGAATGTCATTAGATGTTAGACGTTGAACCAGGTCACATTTTTTCCAGGTGGAAAAGTTAAAAACTAACTTCACTTTTCTTAGCCATTTTCCACTTACTTTTATTCAACCGGCCCACGAGTGATTTTTAGTGGTTGTATGAAGTCATTTCCTCTTACATTTCTGCACAAATCCTATAGGAGAGTTACCACATGAACTACATAGTCTTAGTTGTCAACCAAGTGTCTAAATGCTTTTTATCTTCATTTTGAGAAAACATATAGTTTCATAAACTATCATTTAAAAATCTACTATAAAATAAAAAGCACTTAATATATTTTCTATGTAATGAAATGATATTCATTTTAATGTGGCTTAAATGTTCACATCTTGTTTGGGTCCACTGTAGCAACGCTGTCACTGTAACCAGCTGTGATACTGAGGCATCATCATTGTATTGCACTTGTTTGATTAGAATGATTAAATGGACCAGATACACGTTTCACAGTAACTCTTCTTTCCCCCTGACAACAGCCATTAAAACTTTATTAATGCGGGTCACACACTTTTGATTTGCTTCTCAGATCTTTGATTTCCTGACACGTCTGCATCGGTTGCTATAGTAATTCATGCATCAACGCTTTTGACTTTCTTTCAAGTGACTTTTTCAACAAGAATGCAAACAGACAGCATGAGACGAGCTGTCAGAAAGCTGGAAATCTTTCCTCCGCTTAAACCAGAATCCAGTCTCAGTGCTGAACAATAGCGCAGCGTTGCAACAGATGGTGTCTGCGTGCTTACGCATTTGGCAGATGCTTTTATCCAAAGCGGCTTACCGAGACTTTAAGATATACGTTCTGCGTTCCCTCTGAATCGAACTCATGACCTTGGCGTTGCAAGCACTGTGCTCAACCTGTTGAGCGGCCGCCGGTATAAACAGTCTAGAAACATTTGATAGCGCTGTGTTGGATAATGCAATTGCAATGCAATTCAAAATATAAAATTATGCAGATTTAAATTTTAAAAAACACTTGTAATTATTCAAAGTCTTTATTGATTGGTGTGAATGTTTTTCACGTGCAATTATAAATTAAGAAAAAGGGTTTGAACGTGGCTGGAAACCTTTTACAGCTAAAATGAAAACCTGTTTTGCTTAAAACAAAAAAGTAAATAATGAATTCTTGCTTTGGGCATACATGTGCAAGTTTTGCCATCAAGAAATAGAAACTGCCGAGGATGTATTTGTGGCATGTTTTTTCAAAATACAGGTATTGTTTTTATTTTCATTTTGCATGTTTTGGTTTTCCTGACACAAATTGTATTACTATTTGTACAGTTTTATTGCAAAACAGTGATAATACTGAGACTTTAATGTAATGTTTTTATAATATATAGTTTAAGGTTGTTTTTGACAGTATAATATGCAGTATACGTAAACAGACCTTGAACTCGACCTCAGTTTCCTGCAACAATTAAATTTTAATGCTTGAAAGTCTTGGATAACAGATTCTGGGCCACTTGTTCCGATCCATTGTGATGACAAGAAACAGGACATTTCCTGAGGAAGCACTTTAAGGAAAACCCTAAAGGACCATCAGCTGCTCAGTGAGGTCAGTAATTCTGTCACAAAGTGCATCGCCATAAATTTCCATGTCAAACAGAATCATTCTCAAACTGTAGATACATTTTTCAAACTGGTATTGATATACATGTCTACAGAGAAGACTGACAATATTTTTACTGGGATAGTTGGATAGTGGGGCATGTTGTCACGTCTCTACTTTAAACAGTCTCATAGGCTTTTTAGCAAAATATAAACTCAAGATCATTATGAAACAGGAAAACGTTAACATACAAGTTAACATACAAACAAGTTAAAACTGCTGTTTTGGGTTACAAATATTGTAATGAATGCAATGTATTTAATTTGCCCCAATCTGATATTAATGAAAACACTCTGAACCTGAGAAACAGTTTTTAAATGTTTACATTACATTTGTACAAAACATTCAAAATACAAAACAGTCATACAACATTTTTCTGGAACTGCTTTTTTGCAATTTTAATCTAACAACAAACTAATGTCTACACAGAGAGATATCAGATGTGTACGCGTTTATTTACAAACAAAAAAGATGGTGTTTTACACTGACAGGTCCTGAAAGAACATCATTTGGTACTGCAGCATTTACAGCCAATGAAAGAGTTTCTTTCATTTATTCCATCAAGAGTTTTTCCGCCTCCCCCAAAGCTCTCTCCATTTCCTCTATATCCAAACTGAACAAAGATCTTTCCTGCTGGAACTTCTCGTGGGCTTCCGTCAGCTCTCTCATGGTGTTCTGAACTTCCTGGAAGCATTCACCAAAAGCAAACAGTGAGACTGACTGTACTAACCTATTACAAAGCACAAGGGTGAGCTGTGGTGTTGTGCAGGCATACTCAATAACATTAAGAAGGATTAGAACATTTCAAATGAATATTTTATTGGCTGCGGACTTGGTTTGTGATTAATTACACGGCCTCCGGCCCTGCAGGGAAGAATCTGTGCAATTTCATCCTTATATAGTGAAACATTTGTATTATGTCTGGACAGGGCTGCGGGGTATTTAAATCAGGATAAATAACCCAGAATGTTAAATTATGAAAAATAAATGCGAACAGCAATACTGATGCTCACCAGTAAGTTTGCAGTGTGCTCCTGCGCCATCTCGTCAAACAGCTTCAGCTCGGTCAAAAGATTTTGAGAAACAGTCTGTCATGGCAACAATGTAATAAAGAATGAGAAATAAATCAGATTTATAATAATAATCCACCAGGTAACAAAGTTCATTAGCCGAATACAATGTCCTCATCAGGTATAGCATGAGAAGTATTCAGCGACTAGTTAGTTGTCTTTCTGCACTAAAATCAAACATGTTGTGCGATGCATCAATCACGGCCAATCAGAAAGGGTTAAAAATGTGGGCGGAGCTACCCAGCATGACGTCAGTGAAAATACCATCTCTACAATAAACTAAAAAGTGATTGTTTAGGAATTTACTTTATAAATAAATGAGTTACCATAATCTCTTTTCTTTGGTCTTCCTTCTGTTGTGCTGTTTGGCCCAACTTTTCCCCTGAAACTGAATTTGAGGATGTTAGATTCCAACAGAACAGAAAATAACTTTGATCTTCATGTGTCAGAACGAATTATCCATCAGTTAAAATGACTCACCTGGGTCGAGATTTTCTGCCACTAATAAGACATGACAGTCTCTGAGCTGTTTTTGAATCTCTCTGTTATCCCCCTGAAGATCTGAGCAGCGATGGTCCAGTTGAGCCACCGTTTCCTTAAAGATAAAAAGATAATTCATGAATATCTGATTTCACCAAAGTTTTTATCTTTTCAGTATTATTAAAATAATATACAGCATTTGAGCAAATCACTGGTTTAGATCTTTGACATAATCACCTTCATTTCTTCAAGCTGTGTCTGCAAATTTTCATTTGCTGCAGTCAAGATTCGATTTTGTTCACGTAAATCATTTTGCTGCCCGTACCTTGAGGTTGGCCTACGAGAAAATTAAATCATATTTAATATTTTCAAATAGTGCTTTGTGTCCTTTACAACCGAACCTAAATAACAGACAGAGAATAATTTTACAAATGAGTACACTTACTTTTTTAATGATCTGTATTGGTTCTTCCTGAAAAATAATGCATAAAAATATATTTCATTAAATGTATACGTGTGTGTAGGGTAACAGAAATGTCCCAAAAGTTTCAAGCAGAGACACTCACTTGTTTTCGATATCATTCTTGTCTTGTATGGCTTTATTTGTCATATTGCTCAGTGTCATCGCTGTATCTTTCACCTGAACTCGCTTCATTGCTGTACTGGAGAAACATACAAAGTCTGATGCTTTTATGTTTTAAATCAATATTCAAAAAGTGAGGCAATTCAATTAATTAGATCCAAATTTTAACAGCCAGAATTACATGCAGCTCGTGTTTCAGTAAAGGTCAGTGCTGATCATAAATGATGCAAGAAATTGTTTTGCACACAAAGCAACAGCCATTATTTAGAGAAGCGCTTTTTCATATAAAACCATTGCATCTGGATAGATGACAAATAACATTTTTTAAACATCAATATTTATAGTAAATAGGTTTTTATTTATAAATATATGTCTCTGTATGAACATGCTATGAATTTAAGGTTTTCCTGTTCATATGTTGCGGTTTACGTTAATGTATTGCATTATGACAATGTTATGCATTTAAATAGTATATAACAATACTGTATCCTAGCACGGCAGTGTCACGACACAATCTTATTTCTCAAATTTCATTAAAATGATTTCTAAAATGAAACATGATATTTGCAGTATACGTACCACACACAGATAATCTCGATTCGCAGAGAAAGATTAAAAGTTTTAAAGCGTTGAATTCATTCACCGCCACGAATTTTCAAAATAAAGTGCGTCACTTCCGCCTCCTCCTCTAACGACCCGTCGCGTCCGCTGATCTGAGGTTAATGTTTCTGATGTTTACTGAAACTGTGTATGTGCGTAAAAATATACAGGATTGAAAAAAAGTGTTAAACATGTAATTAATCTTTTCAGAATGGGTTAGAATATCAGTTTTGCTTTATTTTGCTGAATATTTGCTTTATTTGTGTGCTCTCCAGCAGAGGGCGCTGAAGGGCTTTTGTTGCTGGTCGTAAACGGAAGAAGAAAAGCGGCGGTTGAGTTCAAAATTTTCAAGACAAAATCAACCCGCGAGTGGAGGGAAATGTATTGAGGTGCTGTGCTTTATTATTCATTTCTTATTATTAATCTGTAAATCTGACCCAAAAACCTATTCAGATGTATTTAAGTCAACGCAATGTCGGTAGCTGTTTATTTTTCTGCTGTTTGTGTGTTTGTGAATTCAGAAGTATTTCACCTGACAGCCTTTGACAGTCTTTGTTTTATATCTTTAGATTATGACTGTAACAAACATGTTTATTTAACAGTACTAGTTATTGAGTTAACTTGATACGAGTAATATAAACAAACCACACCGAATATTGTTTTATTGTATGTAAATATATCTCAGCCTCGTTAAGAACTGTAACCAGTCAAGTTAAGAGTGTTTTTACTTTATCTTATTTAGATTTAATGTGTTTTTCACACTAACTGAAGATGGAGCAGTTCAACTTTGGGTAAGTGAAGTCGGATCTCTTGTTTTAAATGTTTTAGTAGATAAAGTCACGTAGACAGATTTGACAAGCTGTTTTTGAGGTATTGATGGTTAACGTATCGAGGTTTTGGGTTATATACAGATCTAATGAAAGTTGTGGATTTCAGAAGTTTTCCACTATTTTTAGACACGTTTTTGCTTTCACTTTAAATGATCAAGCGGTGTTTTAAATGAAGGTTCTCTGTAAAAGTGTTTTCTATGTTGTTTCGATTAGTATTGTGCTGCTTGCATAATTTATAATATAAGAAATAGAAAATGCTGTTTTAGATGCATGTCAGATGCTTCTCAGATATAATAGATGTCAACTACTCTGTATTGCTTTTGGATGAATAATTCAGTCATACGTTTATTGATTTTTTTATAAATGTTTCAGTTCAGGCATGTTCAAACATTCTGGTATGTTTCATTTTAAGCTGTCAATAAATAAGTTATTTTTGATAATAACCCCAGACCATCCTTGAGCCAGTAGAATATGTCCATTACTCTTGCAAGGTGCATTTGACCATATAGCTAAAAAACAAAACAAAATTAGCCATCAGGTTTCATTAGCCTCATGTCATATCATGACGTCTTGGAATCTGCACAGACTGTGTTTCACTAGCGCTGGCTATACGGTATTTTCATAAACTGTGGGACATAAACTTATAATGGAGCAGGAAATTGAATCAGATGGGGTGTGAGTCACAGTAAAGTGTGAAGAACTTTGCAGAGAAATTTGGAAAGATGAAATTGTTATAATGCGTTTGTTATAAGTTCTCTTTATAACAATCTTAAAGATGTCGTTTGGAAGAAATTCCAGGTTCTATTGGTGAAACAGTTGCATGAATTGTATCAATAATCATGAATAAATTAGCTGTCTGCTGCAAACTGATGCTAATGTTTACATCGGTGTTTCGATGTTGTGCAATACAACATTTAATAGCTTCTATGTACATGTTGGTATTGATGATAATGTGACTTGTATAGACATGCATGTGTATGTTTACATACGCAGATGACCCTTTTCCCATATGCATTGTGTAGTATCTTGTTTTACTAAAGAAACGATAAGCATCAGCTGATGTTTCCCTCTTTTGTCCTGTACAGAAATGAGGGAGTTAATTCTTCCAGAAGAAGACTGTCATCGGTACGCATCCGGTTTTTCATTGAAGTATATCTTTAGTAGACTTTAAGTAGTCTGGAGCTCTAATAAATCTCTCCAAAGGCATTTTCAATTATGAAACTGTGTCTTGATCATCCCCATATAGATTCTGAAAGCTCCTCGGACGTCTATGAGACTACCTGCAGCTGAACAAGAGGAGCCGCAGGTCAATAAGTGACTCTGTGTTTTAAATGTTATTTTTGTTTGTTTCTTTCTTTTGTTTGTTTCTATTTTTGTTTGTTTCTAACGAGGTTTTGTATTTTAATGTGCATATTTGTATGTAGGAGGAAGTCACCAAAACTATTGAGAAGAAGAGAAATTCACGCAGAGTGAGTTTTGCGGCTACGAAAAATGTTCGCGTTTTTACAAAGTAAGTTTAATGATCGGAGCCTAATGGTTGCTAAACCAATGAACAGAAATGATGTGCGTATCAGTAACACATGCACAATGTTTCCCAATTCACAGTGATGCACAAAATGAATCTCCTGTTTTGGCATCTATACAAAACAAAGCTGCCGGTAAGTTCATATGTTGCCGTTTACGTTAATGTATTGCATTATGAATGTTATGCATTTAAATAGTATAAACACAGTTTCTGTGTTTATAGTTTTATTTGTTACCTAGAGTTAATTGTCACAAGCCAGGTTATTGTAGGTGCAGTATTATATTGTATTAACTATGTATGTGTATGATTTACATTATAGTGTATATTTAAATACTGTTATTTACTTCATTGTGCTTTGCTGAATTCAACAGAAGACTGCAGACGAGATGAAAAGTAAGTCATAGATCATATTGTGTTCTATATTTTTTTACAGTCACACTGTTCAAATTGGTCATCTATCATTCATTTTGACGATTGTGTGAATGTTATTGTAACTGTCTCTTTCTCTAATAAAAGGATTCTGCATTTTGTTGAAGAGAAAAGTCACCAAATCAAAGGTAACTTTGTCAAAACAAAGACTTAGTGCCTGTAATTATATTTTAAATAAATACTATCTTGTATTGATATGGTTTTGTTTACTGCTATTTATAATACAGTATCTACTGATCAGTATACAGTATCTTTCTGTAAGTGATTCTTATCAAGCTATGAATCACTAAACCTGTTCATTACATCCAGGCCTGGACACTTTGTTACACACTCCTCTTTATGTATCCCAGCCTCTGAGCAAGGTCAGTACTGATCTGTTTAATGCTGAAAATGTAAAATATTAAGCATTTCTTGTTGTTGCAGTTTATGAAATGATTAAATCATTGGTTTTCTGCCACACACCTTTTAATGAATTTACTCACCCTCATGCCATCCTAGGTGTTTAAAACTTTCTTCAGCCGAACGCAATCAGAGTTGTTAAACAATATCCTGCCTTTTTAGAGCTTAAAAATCTCAGGCATTATTTAATGCCATTACAAAGCTAAAAAGGACCAGGATATCATTTAATTTCAAAATCTAAATTTCACCTAGGATGGTATAGGGGTGAGTAAATTATGTGTGAAGTGAATATATAGTGTAATAATATATATGTGAAGTGTGTTCATTTTTGTATGAGGTGTTCCTTTAAATTTGGTTTCCATGTGAATTTACAAAGGAATCTCTTTTTGAAATTTTGACAGTCTGTGATTTTGATTGTGATTTCTGTCTCATTGTAGGAGAATTTCTTCTCAGATCCCATGCTACAAGATGATAGAACATCGTTGCTCGGAGAAGATACAGGATGCATGGACATGACTCACAGCCACACAATCACAATCGATAAGGACTATGAAGTCGATGATGTGAACCCAGACTGTAACCCCAAAGTGGCTCAGAAGAGTGTCAGTGATCAGAATGGTTTGTCTTGTGATGCAAAACTCGAGACTAAAAAAGCCACCATGGACTCAGACTTCCACGCTTTCCTCGCCAGTATATCACAGCCCTCATCTAACAGTTTCATCTGCTCAGCCAACAGGAGCATGTCAGAAATCGATAAGGAGAATCTCTTGCCACCATTTGTAATAAAACAAGTTCAGAATCCTGTCAACAAGAGTAACCCACAACAGCCACGGGGACTTCAGCGCAGGCGTTCCCGCGTCAAGTTTTCAGAAGCTGACGATATGGAGGCGACCACGAGTCACACTGTGGTAATCGAAAACCAAGGTAGTTCTCAGCCTGTTCTGTCCGTTTCTGGAAATAATAGAAGTACCGCCCCAACGCCGTCTTTTTCACTCGGCGATGACATGGAACTTACTCAAAGCCAGACTGCTGCAATCAACGTTAAACTCACAGGAAATATCAGTCGCAGCGTCCAGTCTGCTCTGGATCACAGCAGATCTCATTATTTCTCTGAGAATGATGATGCAATGGAGATGACGGGGGCATTTGATGTATCCAGTCAGGAAAAAGAACATGCAAGCAGTATGAAAGAAAAAACTCCAATTTCCAAAGCAAGCAAAACACCCTCCTTTAATGTGCCTGGAAATGAAGGGATGATGGATCGAAACAGACCAGGATATTTTCAGAGCAATCTCCCAGTGGCCTATAATGCTAATTCTGATGATATGGAGATGACAGAGGCTTTAGATGTATCTGTTCAAGAAAAAGTGTATACGGCCAGTATGAAGGAAGAAACTCTGTTTTCAGTTTCCAAGATGAGCAAAATGTCCTCCTTGAACGTGATTGGAAATAGAGAGATAATGGATCAAGAGAAATGTGGGCATCTCTCAATGGTTGAAACTGCTAATTCTGATGACATGGAGATGACACAGTGTCAAACTATTGTTCTAGAGTCTAAACAGTTCAATGCAGACAAACCATTCAGCAACTCAAGGAAGAGTTTACCTCATGCATCCATATCCAGTATGAAGACAGAAACTCTGCTTCAGATTCACAGACCCAATAAGATGGATCAGAACAAAGCAGGTAATCTTTCGATAGCCCAGACTGATAATTCTGATGATATGGAGATGACAGAGGCCTTAGAGTCCTTTCAAGACGAAGAATATAGAGTCAGTATGGAGAAGAAAACTTCACTTTCATTGCCCCAAATAAATAAGCCCTCCTTTAATGTGATTGGAAATGGAAACAAAATGGAACACAACAAATTGGGTAATCTTTCAATAGCCCAATCTGCTTATTCTGATGACATGGAGATGACACAGTGTCAGACTGTTGTTCTGGAGGCCAAACCATTCTATGAAGACAAACAGTTAAGCAACTCCAGGAAGAGTTTTCCGCATTCATTGATATCTGAAACCCCAAATGAAGATGGGATGGACATGACCCAAGCATTTACTGGACGTATCATACAAAACTCCCACTCAGATTCCAAGAATGTGATGCCTGCAATACCTACATCCTCAACGAGTGATTTGACAGGTAAACCTACAACCTTGGCCAGGATGGCTTCCCCAGTTGATGAAATGGAACTGACTGGATGTGCAACTGTTAACATCGACTCAACTCGCACCTGGTTAGCGCGTGCCGCTGACATCACTTCCACGACAAGAACACCATCCTTTGCAAATCGAACTATTACTGTGCCTGAACCCATGGAAATGACTCTGGTGCAAATGTTTCCGGTCAGTGAGCGGAAACCGTTTATGAGTCGAAGAAGGTCGATGAAGGCTGGAACAGGTATGATGTCCTTTTGCGATCCTAAAAGCTTTGAAGGTGATAGTTCTCAGTATTTCTCAAACCCTGATGACATGGAAATGACACAGAGTCAGACTGTTGTGCTTGAAACGGAGAACTACATGGGGAATAAAAAATCAGGTAAAGCAAGGAAGAGTTTGAACCTTGTAGTGGAATCACCCAGACATGAAGTTGATGGTATGGAAATGACTGAGGCACTCACTGCCAATATCATGTTTAAGAGCCTCAAATCTACTGAGGAAAATCTGTTGCCTACAACACAAAGTCACCAAAGGCAGGATCACTCTGACTGCATGGAAATGACGTGTCAGGCCAGTGCTTCAGGTCTTGAAGATGAAATGGAATTTACTGGTTGCAATACGATTGCAATTGACACGCAAAGCACGTTGGCAGCCAAAGCCACAAAGATCAAAGTAAATGAAAGTGCACTTAGGGCATCAGCATCTGTTTCTGGATGCACAGTTTCAAGTGGAGAACAAAATGAGGTGTGTGAAGCTGCCAGCAGTGGTATTAAACAAGAAGTTTTCCACTCATTCACTCTGAAGTCAGATCTTGATGACACAAATCTTAAACACAGCAATGCAGAGACAAAGTCTTATGTCACAGCTGGCATGCAAGTGGGCAAACATTTGGAAATGGACTCTCCAAGCAGTGTGATGACCACAGAGTCTGCTGATGAAGACAACATGCAGGTTACAGATGTTATCACAATGCCTGTTGAAACACAGAGCAGTGTTTTATTTAAGCAGAGAGAAGTGGAAAATATGGAGACCTTCTCAGACTCCAGAAATGAAGAAAAAGTAGCAAAGAAGGAACAAAGTGCAAACTCAGTCCAGCTTGAACTTTCTTCATCTGAGTCTGTTGCTGATTCCTTCATTAAAGAAGGGCTACAACATCCAAAATCAAGGAGGAGAAGTTTAGCAGACTTTCAAAAAGAGCTTCAAAATATGTCACGGCGTATCAATGAAGAGCAAGAGGTGTTAAGAGGAAGCACAACTGCACCACTGCCCTTATGTTACCTTCAAGACATTTCCCTTAATGGTGAAGAGCAACGTGAAACAGCTGCTTCTGCACAGCTAGCTTCAGATGTTACACCTAACGTCAAACAGATGGATAGATCTTTACAGGATCAAAAGTCTACACCTTTCAGCCTTAAAAACAAGCCATTCTCATCAAGGGTTTTGTTGGGTGGCATTGTGCCAAAACTTCCCAAGAGGGCTACAGCTGTGACACCCAACAAGACTGTGACCATTGGTGCTCACACTTTACAGGGTTTTCCACTGGAAAAACATTTGGACAACATCGTTGAGCAGAAGAGCAACTGTGAAACAGTCAACATCAATGATGAAGAACTTCCTGAGATAAGCAGTGAGGAAGATTTGTCAGGAAGTCTTGAAAATTGGCAGCTCAACAAAGAAGATGAACGAGTTGATTCCTCAGCTGTATTGATAAACGAGGAGCCCTTGGAGAATGACGTCTTTGAACCAGATCTGAACTCGAGCCAGGGTTTGAAAAGGCCGCATGGAGAGGAAAACAATGTTACAGCAGAACGGAGCAAGAAAGCCTACATCTCTGATGAGGTATGCACAGAATGTTAATTTTTTGCTTAATCGTTTGTTGGCTCTGAAATTTCGACTACATGCTTGGAGGTTGTTCTGTAATAAAATGTTAAGCGTGGGCCCCATTGATGTGCATTATTATGCTAATGTCTAAGAAATGTGTCTCCTCAGGGGCCCGACTGCCATGAAACTGCCGTACAGTGGGAAGATAATTTTACAAGCCATGCCGCTCAGAATCCCTGTGCAAAGACAACAGAAGACACAAGAGTTTCTGAATCCAGTGAGTTGTTATGAGATGCATTTAAATGTTGATTCCCTTTGCTAATTGTTTAGAGTGTGTGTATGTGGTTTATTTATTAAAAAAAACTTTTTCTGCTTTACAGGTCTCAGACACTCCCAATATGACTCTCACATAGATGGAACAATGGATCATGAAATTGATTTTAACAAGGTACCAGTATTCACACACATCTGTGTTATGTGTATTTATTAATGTATTCATCACTATTACCATTGTTCATTTTAGGATTAGGGATTCGAAAAATTGAACCAAAACATATGCATGCTGCATATCCTGCATCTGCGCTACAAACATGAACGTTTTAAAAACGTTACAGTTTTTAAAATGTTTTGAATAATGGTTTTATAAACAACCAATAACATTAATACAATGTATACAAAAATTTTGAAATGTTTTGAAAGTTACTAAATCATATAAAATAACATTTTTTTGTTACTTTGTTCGTGCAACCTCAAATTTTTAGCTGGGTTTCTAAGAGATTGGGCTGTTTTTCTCCTGGTTTGTGATTAACAAGAACAAATTCTAGACATTTAAAGGAGTGACACAAGCCATATTTAGGGACCAGAACATCACAGAGACCCAATTATCATAGTTTCACACGTGCAAGCATCACTTGCATTTTAAGTTAATTGTCTCCATTTGTTTATTTCATCAGAAACTTGAGGACGGAAGCATTACTGTGAACGAGTTCCTAAGCCACTTTGGTATCAACTTCGTCATCCACAGATCCAGACCAAGTGCCCTTCCTGACAGTGTAAGTGATCTGACTTCTGGTCTTTCTCTGTGACTGAAATAAAGGACAGTGTTAACAGAATTGTCTCTTTGCAGTGTAGAGCTGGAGAGACCCGCACTATGGAAGACTTACTCAAAGAAAAATACATATACCACCCTAAGCAGAGAGTGTATGAAGGAGATTGTAAAGAGCTTACAGATATTGTGGAAAGGTGGGTACCAGTCTGGCTTTGATCCTGCTATTTGACATTACACCACTGCAGAATTTAAATTGGTTTGTTTTTACACATTATTGGTCAATTGTGCAAATTCTTCATTACCAGCGGCATCAAATAGAAACAAGAATGTTTAGAAAGTTTACAAGCACATTTTTACACAGTCGTATGTTATTGGTTGGAAAAACAGACTCCGCCCCCAACTCGAAGCAGTGCCAGTGTTGCCCTGGCAACTTAAACAGAATGCAGTTCCATTTGTTACCGCTAGATGTCACATAAATTACACACTTCATCTTTAAATGCTTCCCAAAAAATTATTTTTTTGGAAAATGCAAAACCGTTTTGTAAAACTATTTCCCTTACAGACTTAAAGAACAAATTCCGGAACAGGAAAAGTCTCTGAAATGCATCAATGCAGCCCTTCACCAGGAGATCTGTGCTCTCTCCAAAGAGCAGGTATGTTGTTTTATACACAGTCCTGCGTCATCCTAGGAAAATAATTATTGCAATTGTAGCGTGTGCTGCTAAAACGCAGCCTCAGTGTTGTCAGATGTAATAAAAGTCAGCTTTGAGATTAAGTCATCTTCATTTTCCTCAGTTAAAAAGCTTCGGCTCCAAGCTGAAAGCGCAGAGAGTTTACTTTGGAAAAAGAAGCAAAGCCTTTTCTCATGAAATGAAGGGAGTCTTGTACTCTGAGCTCATTAAAACAACACAGGTAAATGCTTTTCCATTTTTCAAAGTATTGCTTAGTTATAAAGATAAGACAATTAGGAAATTCTGATACATGGATATTTTAGTGTATGTGTGTTTCTCCTAATACGTGCAGGATGCAAAACAACAGCTGGTGGCTAAAGTCAAGGAGACAAATGAGATGATGGAAGATCTGGACGGATGCATTAATGATTTAGAGACCGGTATTGAACACTCTTCTTGGTTTAAACATTATAAAGTGCTATATGAGTAATCCCATGGCTTTGGTAAATAACACACTGTTTCTTTTAAACCAGAACTTGCAGCTATAGATTCTGTGATGATGGGAAACCATCACATCACTCCACAAACCAGACCGGCTGTGAAAGCAAAGGAAGAGGGTACCGTCTCTTTAATTTGATACAAATGTAAAGACCTAAAATAAGGATGTACACGTAACGTTTGGCCGTTTTTTTGTTTAACTTTCCAATCAGATTTACGCAAGCTTAATTCAGCCGTGATGGATGCAGAGAGGTATGATGTTTGGTTAGCAACATCTCAGATCTGAAAAGCTAAAGTTTTGCAGGTCAATAAGCTAATGTAAAATAATTGTGAATCTTTCAGGGAAATTGATGAGCTACAGACTGAGTCGAGGACCTTGAAGAACCAACAGGAGAAGCTGCGAGAGGAATGTAGAGACTTCAAGAGTCATCTTGCAACTTTGAACAGGTTATTTGCTTGCGTTCAAAACTCATTCTAGCGGAACACAGACACGCTGTTTACATTGCAAGTGTGTCAAATCTAAAACGCTCCTATTATAATCAATCATAAAATAAACATAAATAGATTAAAAAACAAATAAATGACAAAAGCACTTTTTAATGATTTTACTAAAATTAACATGAAACTAAAAATATAAAACTGAACTCTGCTTTAAAATACGAACTAAATTCCTCTGGTTTCTTGGTGCTTGTTTATTTTTCAACAAGCCTTTGAGTTTTTTAATTGAAGTGGAGGTTGAATCTGGTTTTGTCTGTAGTTTGAATGAGTGGCGTCTGGATGGGACAGATGAAAGAGGAGCTCGGTTTACCTTCCTTCACAACACCGTGTTCCTGCAGATGAAACTTCACACACCTGCCGGTGAGGAGATTATTGCTTACAATTACTCCAAACTGCTTTTTAATCGCATGTAGAAGAAGCTTAAAAACTGTCTTGTCTGTCAGGAAAGGAATGGATGACTGAGGATGTACAGCAGAATATGGACGTATCGCTCCATTTAGAGCTCGATGGTAAATGGGTGAAAAAAAGAGATGCTGCATTTTACACATCTTTTATATTTTACTTATTTGTCTGTAATGTTTTCTTTTGTTTTTGAAGCGGAAAAGTCTGAGTGTCACGCAAGCTTGGTTCACAAGTTGCTCACGCTGTACAGTCAGTCTCAAACTCCTTGGATGAAAAAATACCCAACAACCCGACATATACCCGAGGTAAACACATTCAGTTCTTTACAGCTTTACCTCACATTTTATTTGCCTCAAACATTTGAGGCGTAAGACAAAACTGTATAAATTATAGTACTTCTAATGAAACAGACTCATTATTTTGCTACAGAGCCGTGTATAACACTGAAGGGATATAAGGATATATTTTAGACTGGGTACAAATAGTTTTTTATTTCAGTACCTGTCAACAACAATGGCTGTGTTCTCATTTTAATTTTAAAGACCGTTTGGGCTCAACCAGTGGCTGCAGTTTAAATGTAAAATCTTCTTACTGCTCAGTTTGTATGTCGTTCGTATTGCTTGTGTCCATTTGAGCAAAGTTTGTTTTTAGTTTATAATAGTTTGATCTTTAATGTTTTATGTCAAACTGTTCTTATTGAGCCAAACCTGCCTCACAACACAATCTGTGCTGTTTCATCTGTCAGATTAAATGACAAGGTCTTGTGTTTAGAAGCTCTGGAGGTATGAGAACAACGCAAAACATCTCTGTGTTGTTTGATCGTTTCTTAACAGCTGCTTCACCGTGTCAGTTTGGTGGTGGGTCGTCTGAGACTCTTGGGTGAGGAGATCCATCGGCTGAAGAAGTGGGGAGGCCTGAGACTTTGTCTTCGTCAGATCTCTTGTGTGGACACGCAGTACGTCACCAGACGTTTATCATTGTTTACTTATTTTTAGTGTTATTGATTTGACTTTTTGTAGCGTTAAACCTCATGACCTCAGAGGCAATGAAAAGCTTTTTCTTCTCATTTCAGAATTCATGTCATCTTCTCGAGCCTGAAAGCTTTTGAAAAGTTTGAGTTAAGTCTGATGGTTACTCCAGACTATCCCTTTGGACCACTACAAATACAGGACTTCAGAAACCACATTGGAGATATCAGGTCTGAAAGTTTTCAGTGTTTATTGGCCGTCACAAGTGGAGTTAACAAAACCTGCTTTGTCCGAGATTGCTGTGTGATAAGAGTTGTGAAGATTTGAACCAGTGTGCTGTGAATTACAAGAGCTTTTAATTAAGTCCAGTGTGAGCTATTGAAGTCATACTAATTGGAATTCAGTGTGTTTGATAGAAAACGTGTTTATTTGTGGCTAGTGTACTTCATCACCAAACAGCATCTCTGCATCACAAACCAATTTCATATTTTTATTTCTGTGCCTCCTGGAATGTAAGCTGCAATTCTCATGGGTGGCGAGGGTGGAAATAAATCATTTTTATTAAGTCATTTTTACTAGGTCGTGGCAATGTGTCATAGTAAAAATTATGGTAATTACTGTATTTTTACATTAATGTATTATTCAGGGTATTAATCGTGCATTATTATGGTTGGTGTTGAGTTAGTTATTTTGCTTGCTAACTTGTTTCACTTTGTTTAGGTTGAGCCAAATCGAAGACGCTGTATCGTCTGTCAAACCAGGCAAGAACTATCTGACAAATGTCCTCAAGAACATTCACAATAATCTTCTACACTAGGATCTCAGGCCTTCTGTGTTTCCTATCTCTAGCCTTCTGTTCATTTAAATGTTTGTATATGTTTCTGTTTGTGTGATCAAAATTTCATTAAAAACAACCACAAAGCACACAGAGTTTGATGTTCTTTACACAGGGTGGAGACACTGGAGTTATCAGGTTATTTTAAATCTGCGATTTCCGTTGTAATCGGATTATGGGAATGTCTATAGTGAATAAATAAAATACATATAGATATATTTAATATATAGATATAGTAGATATATAATAGTCACTGTAGAAATATATATGTGCTATTAAAAAATTTATCTTGGTACTTACATTATGCACGGATGTGCGGTTTAATAATGTAAATACCAAGTGTGTTTGGAATTTAATTTTATTTGGTCATTGACATTTTTGGAGTAAGTAGAGACCATGGAACTAATACCAAGTTTTACTACTAGTTACAGCAAAATCCATCGTTCGCAGTCCATGGTTTTGACAGTTTAACCTTTAACTAAACCCGTAACCTCCCAGATCAACAGAGAAAGTGATTTGTGTAGTTGTTAGCTAATCAAGACTTCATGTCATGGCAGAACATGCAGGTATGTTGCCGACCTTTCACCAGTATTGTAGCAAATGGAGACATGGGTATGTAATATTTCCCTAAAGGAAATCAATGCAACATAGGAAGCACAAAATGCATTTAGCAGTCACGGCATGCTGAACACACAATCATTACTACAATGCAGTGGAAACATTGTAGCAGTGCAGTGAGACTTTTAAAGTGCACATGCATTAGCATCAATGCAATAAAACATTTATCGTACACGTGCATTAGCTGGGATGCAACTGATCGGAAAATGTGACTCGCCAACTTTGCACAACTGAGCAGCATGCAGACGCTGAGTGTGGCACTGAAGAAGCTTAGCTGCTCGAGAAACATCATTTGCTGGAATATAAGTGAGAATGATGGATCCGCGGCTCTTTCTGAAGGTACATCTTCTTTATGTTACACTGTGGGCGACTTTCTCTGCACTATACAGTAGCTTTACACCACAGAGAATCTCAGAGCACAGAAATACACCTTCAGCAGCAATATGTTTAGGTTCTCTGTTATTGAAACGCATAGGTTCTCTGATGTTCTTGATTTCAGCTGTGAGTTCTGCAGTGTTGTCTGGATAGAGTTCAGTAATAGAACAACAGAGTCGAGGAGTTTCTTTGAGGGTGGTTGTGTTATTCAGAACCATCGTTTTGTGATGTCCTTCTTTCCTATTGGCTCTCATCTCATTAACAGAGATTGTAAGAGTGTGTGGCTTTGGGAATCCAAGCAGGCTGTCTTTAAACCAGTCACGTATTTACAGTAAAATGGGTACTGAAGAAAATGTACCACCTTATGTCATGTAAGAGTATTTTTCATTTGGCTGACTTTGAAGTGTGGCATATAATCCAACAAGTGTCTTGTTTTTATGTTGTCCATATTTCTTTAAAGACCCCATAAAAAATTGCTTGATGTACAGTTTTATTTTCTATGTTAATGCATTGCCATTTAACACCCTTATTAAATGGCTCATTCCAACATCATCTCTTTGAAAACTATAATCTGTAATTTGTTTGGGTTAAAAATCAACTAATCATTTATTTAGCAAGTACACAAGAGATCTTCTTACCTTACTCTGATTCGCAATGTTTATATTAATAATTTATCATTTGAACTGTTGGGTCTGATTTCCCAGTAAATGTTAGACTGTCTTCATTTGACATAAGTTACCTGCAATTTTATGTTTCAAACAGAGATGGTGATAGAGAGGTAAAAGTTACAGATGGGAAACTAGTTAGTCACTCATTCTGGAAAGACAATTTTTTTATACACAGAAAAAAACTGATAAGTCTGTCCAACTTTGATCCCTTCCTAAATGCTTTTAATATTCAGCTGTTGTTGTTTTTTTGGTTAATGAACAGCATGAGTTTAAGGTTGTTTGCAGAACCGACAGCGATTTCTAAAAGTAGAGATTTGTAAGCGTTGTTTTGAATGTTAATGTTATGCTTTTAAACGCATGCACTCTGCTTGTTTGCCTGTTTTAATGGCCAAATATTCACATTTATGATTATGATTCGTGATTACAATTTTGATGCGATGCCCAGAGGCTGCATTTATTGGAACGACTGCTGTTGTGGGTATCTTCTTTATTAATTCAATTTTTTGATATTTTTATTTTTCTCCTCTCACAAATGTTGCTTGATCATGCTACTTAAAACACATCCTGTGGATGTCAAAACATGTTTACTGAGTTTAAGAGCTGGTGTTGGTCTAATGTTTATAGATCCGTTTGCTGCTTTTACGGCCTCTTTCGTGAACGGCAGACCAAATCTTTTGTTTAATTTATTTATTCTTTCTATTAAGGACCTTCAAAAGGCAGACAGCCACAAAGTCAGAAAACACAACAGTGGTTTTAGGTATTCCATTAACTGAATAGCAGAGTACACTGGCAAACGAAAATAAAAATAAAAGCAAAACAAACCTTGATTTCGCCTTGATCAAATCTTTTACTGATATCGCCTCAGCATATGCCATTTACTTGTTTACGGTTCTCATGCAGTTACAATAATCGAGCAAAATTTAATTTTATTCGCATTTCTGAAACGCACTTTTCCATCAGCAGATGAAACTCGCAGTGACGGGATATTTTAGGTAAGACAGATGCCGTCTGTGACACAGACCCCAGAGCTGGAGGGGTTTTATTATTTATTTTTGTAAAATTTCTGTGCTTGTCCTTGAGCTCACACAAACAGAGTCTTTGTCTGGGTCTCAAACCTTTCAGGGCTCTGTTCCAAAACCTTTACATAGGTAGCTGGGCTAATGATGTAATACCATAGCAGACTTAGCACATTTATGTTTAATCGTATATCGCACATACAAATATTGTATACAAATACATTCTAGTATTGAATGAAGTGTAACATAAATCCACACTTCTCTACATACTTGTCTTACATTTTTGGTCAGCAGAAGGCATATATTTGGCCTAAAGACAACACCCTCCTATTAGAATAGTCTTAAAATTCTGCCTAGTTTTTGAATCAGAGCTCCAATAGTCTTTGTCTAGATGTGGGTCTCACTTATGAGCTCAGCTAAGACCTCAGTCTATATTCAGCCTAGTGAAGGTGATAATTACCACAACCATTAGTCAGGGTGATAGCTGACTAGTACTACCAGTCCAGATTCTTCCATTAAACTGTTTCCATTCACAATGCTCTCAGAAACTTGGAAAGCAACATGATTATGGCCCCAATAAATTCAGTGTTTCATCTATTCCAGTTTAGCCTCTTCTTGGTCTAACAAGTCTAGGTCTGGATCTGATCTTCTGCGGTCTAGTCTTATTCTGGGTCTTAGATTTCAATGCTGGCATGCCCATATTAAGTATGCTATACTTCACGTATTGAAAAGACCACCCACAGTGTTGCAGTGCAGCTTTAGATATAATGGTGTGGATACATCAAAACAACCTTTTAACAGCGTTTTTGTTTTCTGACAAATTTACCATCATCCTGAGTGTAGGAGGGAACTTAATTTAAATGTGCTAGAGAGTCTAATTTAAAAAAAGAAATGAGAGCTAGCATCCTCTTTATCACATCACAGGCAAAAAAATAAATAAAAATACCTAAGATCGAGCTTGGATCATAATTGTGCTTGCTTCATCCAGTCTCATTAAAACTTGGGAAGAGGCCTAGTGGTTGAAATATGGGCTTGGCAACTGAAAAGTTTCAGGTTCTAATCCCATAAGAGGCAATCTATGAGCTATAACATTGAGTGTGTCTGTAGGAAGTGTGCTTTAAGTCAGGCCAGCTAACAATTTTAGGTTGTAACAACATTTCCATTAGGCAAAATTTTTATTTTGAATGGAATGTTCAAAGTGCAGTTTTTGAGACTTTGTATTAACATTATTGCTTGGTTATTAGAACATTATTCATGCTTTTTTAGGTTTGTAAAATGTTTCACTCACAACTAAGCATTTTTAATATATGATTTATAATGTTTAAAAAAAATTCTACCAACATTACTGCAAGAACATTTTGATAATGTTGTCAGAGAACGTTTAGAGAACATTAGCCAACATTCTGAGAACGTTCCTTGTCAGCTGGGCTAGTCTTGGGTCAGCAGTCTGAGTACACAGAGTTGGATTGTCTCTCTAAAGTACAGTAAATTTGCAGTTTGTTGATAAATGTTTCATAGTAACAGATGTTTTGCCCGTAGATACTTCTGCATGTGTGTGTGAGATTGAAACAGGCTCTCGTACAGACTGAAATGAAACGGGCCTCATACAGATTCTCAAACTCTATTTTAAGGCAAGTAGAATTTGCCACCTGCCTCTGCCTTTCTGAACACCCTGACAGTTCTTTCCCCCCATCGTAACAGTCCACAGACTCTCGTCTCTGTGTCATTCACAAAATCCAAGACTGCATTTGAGGTCCGGTTTGTTCAGTGGGCAACGGTTGAGGTCATCTGCGTGGTTTGTGTGTCTTCAGTCTCCTTTATCTGCTGATAAAACTAAAGGATTAGATTGACGGGCTGTTTGGGTCTGATGTCATGGCAGAAGCAGGGAGCCTACAGGACCAATGGGAGGAGACCATTGATGATGAATTTGGAGAAATTATTAAAAGTCGATCAGGTAGGAGAAAAGGCGGTTGGCTCATAGATTAGCATTAAGTTATATCATGATAAAACTTCATAAATCATAGTTGATTGTCCCACTTGATCAACTATGGATGAAAATATTATTTGCTTATTTGTTAGATCTGTATAGATCTGTTACCTATTGCATACACATACTTTTTTGTTTCAGTTTTACGAGGCCTAATTCCACGCCTTTAAATAAACATTATAATTTATCCTACATTACATCATAATCTCTCTCTATAAAATAATGCAACACTTCCAGTGTTAGTGCAACAAAAGAACAAGTAAATCATTATTGACTTTGAGAGCAATATATTAGTCTGAGAATTTATGTTTATACCAACACATTCTCTTATTCATCTTGACATTTATAATGAAACCTTTTGAAGAGCCCTCTGTCTTTAAAAGCTAATCTCTGTCCTGTGCTCCACCCTGAATGTGTTCATATCTATTTTTTCATCACTGTCATGCTGTATTCATTGGGGAGCCGGCTTGATCTATATATGCTCTCTGGTGGAAATAGGACAGGTCTTAAAGAGCTGAAAATAGTTGCAGCTGCTGGTGTTGGGTTTCAAAGTCCTGGTTTAAGATTTAGCCGTGTTGTTGTTGGCCCAGCCTTGTTTTGTTGGCGAGAAACTCGTCTTTTGTGTTTTAGTGTGTTTACGATCGGCAGTGAAAGTTAGGAGAAAGTAGGAAAATGAGTCAACAGCTTGCCGATTAGCCGGAGGATAAACAACAAGTACAGTAAACATCTGAGATAGAGGACATCTGTTATTTGTTCCACACACTGATAACGTCTATTAAAAATCCACTCTGAGAACAAGTGTATGTGCTTTGAAATTACACTCTTAGAAATTATGTTCACAAATAATGTTTCTTAGCAACACCTTAGATTTAGCAAAATAACCTTTTCTTATTTTTAATGTACAGGGTTTTTGAGTTGAGTTTGGTACACTCTTAAAAATAAAGGTAATACATCACAGTAGTGCAAAAGAACCATTTTTGCTTCTCCAAAGAACCATTTCTTTCTTACCTTTAATAGTCTAGCAAAGCTTTTTCTACTACAAAGAGCCTTTTGTGAAACAAATGTTCTACAGATGTTGACGGTTCTTTATGGAACCAAAAAATAGGGTTCTATAGAGATTCTTGATGATTCTAGATGTTTTGGAAAGAATTTTGTCTGTATTTTTGGTTCATGTATTTCAGCCCAAAATCAACAGAGAAACTGTATTCTGTATAAGGAAAATAAAACATATTTTTAAGATGGGAAAAATCTTTAAATGTCTTAGGGAATTAGAAAGGTTGCTAGGGCTGTTGTTCTATGCCTCTGATTGGAACCCGTATTTATTTAGGTTTATTTTTGAGTGTACGCCTTTGGTTCATGGTTGTGATTGTTTAGGAAAATATTTAGACTTATTTTAAACGTGTCGCTCGGCCGCTGGTGTATGACGCACCCTTCTGAGCCTCTGGTGCTCAATGGCATTTTTACAGCTGGGCGAGACAGAACGACTCCTGGGAGAATTTTTGGTTGCAACTTTATCTTCTGCTCATGGTGTCCATTCTAGCGATTTTCTTCCTGTCTTTAATACATTGCAGAGCCTACAGGCGTTGTGATTGACATGTTGACATCTGTCATGAAACCTCAAGCGATTTTAGAAATTCTCTAAATAACTTGTGCCCCGTTTTTGCCTGTGTTTAATACAGAAACATGAAGCAACTTTAGAGTCCAGGGTTTTATTTTAGAATAAACATTGACGCTTTACAATATTTATAGCTGGAATGTTACTGAACATTTTTAATATTTTGAAGGCAAATTTTAGAGGAACCAGATTTGAGGCCTTTCTTTCCTTGGGCCTTCCACAGAGATTGTGAAGCGTTTATTGGCTTTTTATTTCTGCTGTAAATTACACATTTGTTCATAGGACCTACAAATACTGAACACTATGTAATACCGAGCAGCCACTATGAGGCAGTGTTGAGCATGTTCCTCTGAAAGCAGGAGTTCCCTCAACATTACTCTGCAAACCATCTCACTGGAGACCTGTGATCATTTTTTTTATTACATAACGATAGAAATATAGAATTTGCAAGCGGAGCTAAAATCCAGAAGTTTCTGCAATACTTCTCAGCTCTTTAGAAGCACTGGGTGCTTTGTAAAAAGCCCTGAAGGCGGAAATGTTAGTCTTCTGTTTGGATAAATGTCTGATGAAAGCCCATAGCTCAAAGGAACCAACTTATATTAGAAACAATGTAATTAACCAGCCCATTTGATTCCTGCATTGTGCTTATGACAGACAGAAACTCAGTCATGAGGCCCGGGACAAAATTATAAGATTGGGCCCTAGATCCCAGCAGACGGCCAACAGTGTAAGGATGAATTTAGTGGGCCCTTCCCAACAATTTTACATTGTAAAAACATTTCCATTAGGTAACATAAACGTTAATGTTAGTTTGAAAGTTCTAAGAATGCTAAAAGCGTCCAGTTTTAGAAGTTGTATTAACATTATTCAAACATTTTTTAAATTCTGCAACATTTTTAAAACATTCCACTAACAACTTAAAAATAACAATTTGATATATAATATATTAAAAACATTCTACTAAGGTTACTTCAACAACGTTTTGTGATACATTTTCTTGCAGTACTGCAATATATGATTTTAAAGAGGCATTAAATAACTTAAAATAAAATAAAACAGTTTTTTAATGAATCGCAACAGTACAGAGTTTATATAGAATTTTTCTGGCAGATTTAAAGATTTTTCAGAATGTAATACATTTTGTGTTTTGTGGCCTTATGCGAGAGAAACATCTTGACGTGCTAATCCCAAATTTTCCTTCTGCAATGTTCTGTAATTCCCAGTGAAACGCTGTATTCATCAGGAGATAATGTAGGATGGGGCTTGATTTGACTGGATCAGGAGAAGTGGGTGTTGCATACCAGACTGGAGGCAGGTGATTGGTGGGGAGAGCTGGTAAACGAGAGATTGGTGATGTAAGTTTAAGTCCAGAGTTATAACATTCTGATGAAGGATTATGAATGTTATTGGAATAACGTAAACCAGTGAACTGTGGACAAAAAAACCAGAGACGTATATTAGAGTAAATAGATTTTATGTTGACTTTCAATATAATTTTAACACAGAATAACGTTTAAACTTGTAACATTTCTTAGACCCTGTAAACTGTTTACGAGAAAATCACGTTTTGAAAGGCCAGAATTTCAGGCCATTGTATTTAACTCAACAGATACAACACACCAAAATACAAACCACAGTGAAAACACTATTAGCACCGTGGACAATCCAACTTAAACATAAAACCCTGCAGAGACCTAAATGCACCTAAATCCAAAACATCTTTAGATATGAGTTCATGTTCTGAATGCATAATTTAAATACCTGGAGTTGTTACAGCACAAAACTGATGCTCACCAGATCAACACAGTTTGCTTGCTGTACACACAGCAGTCTGTTTCTGAAAACATCTTTCACAGCCATTCTGTGATCAGTACAAAGTGGAAGGGCATCTTTCCCTATTCACAAAGAACTATCCAGAAACTATCTGGATATTTCACCATAGCATTTATTTATTTACTTATTATAAGTATATTTTTATTAGGGTAGAATAATTCTGCTTTACTTTTCTCAGTATAAAAATACCTAAAGGTTACAACATAGAAGTTCTTGTTTTGGTATCATATTTTCACTCTGTATGTTACAAATATTAAACTATAAACATAATAATTCGCAACAGTGTGTAACAGTAAGCAGCTCTTCAAAATAACGCATTATTCATTGCTATTACCCTATACTCGCTTAATTATATTGCATAACAGGAAGAAGTTTTTAATTGCACCCATGTGGTATTGATCCGTCCCCGGTGGGCAGCTACGGATCTATAGGCCACGTTAAGTAAGACGCCCGGTCGCAGTTAAGATACAGCCATAGTAAATCAGCCCGCATGCCACAACACCGTTACACCTGCCGGCATATCAGCACATCACAGCAGGGCTAGAACTGCCACCCGAGTGAGGGAGTCCGAGAAAGTGTCCACCCACAGTTCCTTCACCAAACCGTTCACGGGCATGAACGGGTCTGTTTAACAGCGCGGGAACCGAATAATCGAACCTGCGGTTTCGGTGAGTACAGGCGCTTTATATACAGGTTATAGTGAGACCAAAAAGCCATTAAGGAGAAAAGAGTTGCGTTTGTTATGGTGCCGGATCCTCTTGTGGGTAATACTGAATCATCGCACTGAAATACACTCTTTACACGGCAAAGGCTGTTGACGGCTGTTGACGGCTTTATTACGGCATGTCACGAGTGCGCTCAGTGAGATTTCAGCACATTTAACAATAGATCCGGGCGCGTCTTGTCTTTCAAAGGCGTTTGTTTTGCACGCAGGAAAAACTGTGTTTGTGGATCGGGAACGTGCACGACTGAAAATGCCTTTAAATTTACGCGGCGTTGTTTTTATATTTCAGAAAGTTTGGCGCTATAGTCGCCGCTGTTTCAACTACACACGCAGTTCAATGCATCCATCATAAGAGCGCACCCGCGCGCGCTCGTGTGATACACAGACCCCGCAGGTTTATAATCAAATCGATGGGCAGCTAAAATAAACACGTTTGGGTGACAGAAAGAAACTGAGAGGGTCTGTGGTGGGAAACAGATAGTGTCTGTAACGCTGGAGTCTTTCCTCGGATGTGTGCGCTGAGATTAGGTGGCCATAAACGTGTCCATCCAATGGCTTTGTATTTGCACCGTTAGCTGCGGCTCAAACCCGTCACCTCATCATCCTATTTGCACAAGGGCGGATATAATCCAGCTCTGCCACCTGCCTTGGAGTCACGCTGATCTCAGATCAGTGGCAAGCAACGTTTTCATTCCGCTGTCTGTCTGCACACATTTTTCCCGTCTGCCAGACCGGCTCTGTTTATTTAAACACACTTGTAATCATCGCCGACAGAGCCGAGCCTGCGTCCCCCTTTCATTTCCCACCATTATCAGAGTTCATCACAAATGATTATTGTCTGAACCGTGAAAAACAGCTATTAGTGCCTGTTGATTGAAATTGTATATTGTGACGGGGGGATGTCATTCATACGAGCTGAACGCCTCCACTCATATTTAACATCGACCTTCAAATCTGTTGACAGATCTTCCTTCACACACTTCTGCATCTCTGTAATTAAATGAGAGAAGACTGCAGGATATCTTCTGTCAGGTATCTTCACACAAAAGTGCTCAGTGGTGTAACAGCTATATAAAAGAGTTACGTCAAAACTGTTCTGCACCAGCCCCACAGCCCCACATTTGGTTACACCAGTGAGACGGAGCACAAAGACTTACTTTCCTCAAAGGAAACATTATGTTGTCTTTTAGTCCCCCTTTTATCTTCTGAAACCCCAATGACTTTTTCTGTTGAATGCAAATTCGTGTTATTTATAGCAGAATATCCAGGCTACTGTTTTTCCATACAGTGAAAGTGAGTTGTGACCATGGCTGCCAGGCAAGATTTGCAGTAAATATTGATTTAAATGTCAGTCTGTTCCTCAAACAAAGCTGTTTTATAGCTTCATCATTTCTTTTTTTGTCATTTTAAGATGTCATAAGTTTTATTAAACTACTTCTTTCATGTTTCACAGAAGAAAAGAAAAACCCAGGGTTTGAGGGCATGCAGATTATGACAGAATTTCTATTTTTGGATAAACTATCCCTTTAAATTACCTGATAACTTTTTCCACAGTGCAGATTAATTCTCATTGTTTTAAAAATTATTAATCTGACCAGTTAGCATGCTTCAGTGTTTTGTCTTTAAAGTGACAGCATAACAAAAAGCGGTTGTGAATTATGTCTCAGAGTTTGGGCATTTAAAATGTCATCTGTGAAGGGACACTTCAGGAGGTCCCCTACCCTGTTGTTTTCCGAAACCAGAAAAAGATTAGCATCCAAATTATAATTTCCCCTGTCAAATTCCAAGCTTTTAAAGGCTCTGCAGATCAGTATGAGTAATACTGTAGGATAATAGCGTACAAAGGTTCCCTCTGCGGCAAAAGACTTCTAATAATCAACTTTTTCTTTGTGCTGAGCTGTTGTGTTCTGCACATTTTGTCAGGAGGGCTGACAGTGTGATCGAAGCTGATTGTGATAATCAAGTGAAGGCATGGCTTAATTTTTGGCATTATGGAATGTTAAGAGATATCAGATTTGCTCCAGAAATTAGTGATCCGTGATAAGAAGAGATGTTCTCGGTTGCTGCTTCTTGCAGTTTTAAAATGACTTTAAATAAAAAACGGAAATTAGCCTGACATGATAAATGGCATCGCTTTCAGAAACGTTCGGCCACAATGGGGTCTGCACTGGAAGACTAAAAACAAATTTTGTTACGCTTTTGGATGTAAAGTTAAAGCAAATACGTGGGCCTTTAAGATTGGATGTAGCATGTTTGCAAAAGTGTAGTTTCTGAAAAAAAAGAAAACTTCTGTTTTAAGGGGTCATATCACAAGGAATCTAATTTTCTTTGATCTTTGGAGATAAAAGCATTTTGATGTACTTTGCAAACACACTGGAACTTTCAGAACTCAGAACTTCCTCCCCAGTTAATGAGAAAGAGCGTTTTTAAACCAAGCCTCAAAAATCATTCGCTCTGAACTTCCGCAAGTGATGTCATTTGTGATGTCATTACTAAACACATCAACACATGAAATCATATTGCTGAAGTCATCATGAAATGGAAGTTGTGACTGTCTTTTCTTGCTTATGGTGATGTATATCATAGTGAAACGGCTTTTGGAATGAGGAAAAAAGGCCAGGACTTTGTTCTTCAGGAATTGGATGGATTGTTGGAAGTTGGAGGGGTAGATATTGCCTGGCTATTGGACAGTCAATATTGTCCCGCCCACAGGGACAGACATACGTTATCAAGAGAAGAGATGTTGTTTTGTAGGGACAAATTCCCTGGTGACTTTATTCATGTGGTATTATTATTCATCTTAGTATATTAATTATCTAGATTATTGTTTGATCTTAAAAATTGGTGCTGTTGACTCTATGCTTGTAATAACAGGAGTGTGTGTGTGTGTGTGTGCATGCACATTTGCGATTATAAGCATGACACGGTGCATTCAAGCTTGAAGCAAAACCGAGCCGTGCTACTGTGATTACACACTCAGTTGGAACGCAGGCTGACCAATGAGAAGAATAAACGGAAACGTTCCGTTTCATCATGATTATTTAGATGGAGTGGAAAAGGAACAACCAGAAGCTTAAAATCCATTATGCATGAAGAAGCTGTCCTCCATGCTGGGGAAAGTGACTTTGGAAAGTGTCTGATTCACCACCTAGTGTTTGGGTGCATAAGTATCAAAACAATAGTTATAGTTTCATCTTTTTTAATGGTTCTGTATCATGGAAGTCCACAGATAGGATTTACACTTTTATAATCAATCTCAAAGCCAAGCAACCCAAACATGCGGGAATATCTGAATCAAAGCAATCGGAGATTATTATAGCAGGGAAAAAATACAAGCTTTTAATGTGATATGGGAGCCAAATGTTCTTTGTACTGATTGATTTTTAATGTTCCCGAGACCCAGCGTTTTCTTTCACATGCTTCCAGTTGCTAGAGTAACTTTCTGGCATTTTGTCAAGGGGCGACCTTTTTCAGACTGTAAGACTGCGTTCAGATATGCAGTAAAAATCTGATTTTTTTGGCAAGTCAGACTGAGATCAGTTTCACTATTTGTAGTCTGAACCACAAAAAAACTTACATATGTTTACAAACTGAATGTAAACCTTGTACATGTGGTTCAAAATTGGATGAAATCATGCTTTTTTGGAATATGTCTCATCTAATGCAAATAATTTTTTCCACATTTATGTAACATCATGCAAAGTAGACAATGTTGTTAGTGTCCTAACACCCTTATTCATGTGTTTTTTAAAGGTGAAATAAGTGATTTCTAAGAAACACTGTTGATATACTCAGAACTCAATATGATATACTCGCCCCCTATTGCTGATTGGCTACGATAGTGTTATGTTGTTGTGGTGAACGGTCCGATCCACTTTGTTTCTCTTCTGTTTACACAGCCAGGACTATAACCAAACACACAGAACAGCCATCCAGCAAATATTCACAAAGTTGTTTGTTTGTGTTGATTTTAATCTTTATCAGTGTTTCTCAGAAATCACTTACGGCACCTTTAACACGTGACACACTTTGTAGTGGTAAACTGTCAACGTACAGTGACTAAGGGAGCAAATCAGTGGTTTAGAACACAGTACATGCACTTATTCCCCTGCACTTTTATCCTCTCATACGCTTTGTGAGCTCAGGACTGTGAGATATCATGACAGACAAGAGCAAAGCCTCTCTTTCCACACTGAAAGCTACTCTCGTTTGATGTATGAAAAACTTTGTGCTGACACTTAATGTATATCGTTTCTATAGCAACCAATAGAGATGGACCGGATATTGAATACTGAACAATTGTATCAGATTTTATCACTTGCGAAATCACAGAGTGGACAGGCGGTCACAAAAAAATCTGATTTAAAAAGCAAATCGAATTTGTGTGCAGTGTGAACAGAGCCAAATTGAAGCCACACAACAAATGCATTCTGGATTTAAAATACATTCAGATTTAAAGTAGATTTTTTTTTGCTTGACTAATCTCGCCAATCTCTGATTGGCTACTTGGAAACGTGTTAGATGTTTTAGAAATGACATTTTTCTTTGGTTTCTCTGATCAATCTCCCACCACTTATTGTCAATGTGTTTGTAAAGCTTGCCTGCACAACCCCCTCAATCTCTAAGAAGTAATCTTCTTTTGAATGCTAGCAAACCATTGATCTGTCTATACCCTCAACCCAATCTCTCAGCACCTTCAAAGGCGTCATTCGTATAGTCTCTTTGTATTTAACCTTCCTCGTATCAAATGCCACAACGTATTGAATGCCTCTTTGTTTTGTCATTCATATTTTGTATGCAGCCATCATTGTCTCAAATTACTGTTGTATAGTTGTCATGCTTTATATAGTGCAACTAATGAAGCAATTAATTTTAAATTACATTTCCTAAAATTAAACTTACTCTTGCTAAGAAATCTCATTTTGTTTGTAAGTGATGATATTGGAAAGCAAAAACATTTTATCTGACAGTGTGAGGCAGTTGAGGTCTAATGGTTAGTGAGTTGGGCTTGTAATCAGTAAGTTGCTGGTTCGTTTCCAGCACCGGCATGTAGCAACTGCAGTGCCCTTGAGCAAGGCAACCTAACTGTGTGTGTGTTCACGACTTGCAGTGTGTGTTCACTCCTCACCAGTAATGGGTTAAACGCAGAAGTCACATTCTGGGTATGGGTTACCATATCTTACAAAAACATGTCACTTTCACTTTTTTCTGTTCCGTTTGCAGATGAAAGAGAGGATGTCCAGAAGAAAACTTTCACAAAATGGATAAACTCACAGTTTGCTAAGGTGCAGTAACTCGTTTGCTTGTTTGTTTTTACCATGTGCTGTAATATGTGCAAAAGCAAATGCAGAGTCAAGCAAAATCGGTTTCCTGACCAACCGCTACAGAGAATCTTAAGATTCTCAGAGAATTCTTGATAGATGTTTGTTGCTGCAGTTTTAAACACCATATTTTAGCTGTATAAACCAAAATGCTGTGATTTTTTTATTTTTATCCACCCACTGCATTGTGGGTGGCTGAGGAGACGTGAGTTACAGACGAGCTTGATCTCAAGGTTACAAGTTAAGATTCGCACTTGAACACCATCTTGATATGAAGGTTAAAGATTAAGATTCAAGCTTCCACAGATCTTCAACTTTCTAGATTGGTTTAGATGTGTTAGGATGTGAATGAAAGCGTGAACACGTGCTTTCGTTCAGTTTGTTTGACGTTTCGCTTGCCTTTGTGCCATGAGAAACACGTGCAAGCGTTTCAAAACGGGTTTTGTGTAAGTTGTTTTCTTTTGTAACTGTTAGTTTCTTTTCACTGTATGTTAACAGAGGAAGGACATCAGCTCTTTGTCCTTCAAACTGAAAGAGAAATGTTTTCTTCAAGGTAGACCTGTGGCCAGAAACACTTTTGAGAATTATTTCTAAGAACCTCCAATGCAAAAGGTCTTAAAATAGGTCTTTTTACACCTGTTTTTTTAGGATAACATCCATTCTTACAAACACTGGGCACACTTCACAGACAATTTCATACTAATGTGACAAATTATAGCATTTTTTCAAATAAACCGCTTTTAGGCTTACAGAAGCACCCCAGATTTAGGCCACATATACATTCAGTGTTTAACCCTTTGTGTAAACCAGATTCACTTCCAAACTGCATTCACATTGAATCCGCATGGTGCGTACAGAAACAAACTACACAACTTTTTAATTCAGTGACATCACTCTCTCTTAATAAGTTTAAACAAAAAATTATGTTCTATTTTCTTTTTGTCAGAAATATCCATCTAACACCAGAAGAGTTTGAGAGTGACTCCAGTATTCTGTACACAGAGAACAATAGTAGCAGTGCCACTTCCAAAAATTTTAAACAATGTTTATGCAGTCTTTAAAAAAACAAGTTCTGTTTATCCTTCAGGCACGAAGACCCCCAATTGAAGACCTCTTCACGGATTTCTGCGATGGCCGACGTCTTCTTGAACTGCTTGAGGTCTTAGTTGGCTGCGAACTAGTGAGTCTATCTTTAAATTTGAAACACGCATGTTATGAAATAAGCCCTTAATTGGCCCAGCTGGGTTGTTCTTTGAGACACATTTCATTGTTCTATTTTTATAAAAGAGAAAATTTTAAAGCATTCCGATAAGGATGAGTGCATTAATGGTCGGGATCATTTTCAGTAGACGCTCCGAGTAAAGTTCTGATGTATTCTCTGTTTGCAGGTTAAAGAACGTGGTTTCACTCGAGTGCATTCTCTCAACAATGTTAACAGGGCCTTGAAGATCCTTCAGAAGAACAATGTGAGTTAATTGGTTTTGATATTCACGGATTTTGGAATTTTAATGTTTCTGTTGAGCTGTTTTTAATAAATGCGAAAATTATGTTTAAACAAAATTGCCAGATAAAATGACACTTATCCGTTTCACTAGCACAGAAGGATCTTTGCTTGGCAAAATGTAGTCAAATATTTAGACAGCTCGAAAATGTGTTTGAAGAACCACATGAGAGCCAAGCAAGACTGCAAATAATGATGTGCAGCTGTAATACATTATAATTCTTCTTTTTTATATATCATCAGATTGTTTTGATATTTCAAACAGGAAGTTTTTAAACTGAATCTTGGTTTGAAAATGAAGTTTGTCATTTTTGTACCACTAGTGGCAAAAATAGAATAATCAAAATGCTGATAATGTTCTCCCAACATTATCAAATACGTTTATGCAGTAACAAACGTAGAACTCTTTTAATTTTATATGTGATATGTCAAAATTGTTATTATTAAGTTGTCAGTGGAACATTTAAAAAATGTTATTAACATAACTAAACAAAATTATTACCAAATTAAAAATAAAATTGAAAAACACTCTTATAACCAACCAGTAATGTTAATACAACACCTAGAACATTCACGTTAAGGTTTTTAAGAAAAGGAAACGTTAAGGAAACGTTCTTAATATCTAAAATTGTTAGCTGGGATATAACTCAATCCTGACTTTTAGTTAAAAACACACACTTCACACACTTTAAGTCGACCCTTCGCCCTTGTGTTTTATTTGATCCCATCGCGCACCTTGAGTTCTGACTGTATCTGCTCTGCTTCTAGGTGGAGCTGGTTAATATTGGAGGAGCTGACATTGTAGATGGCAATCATAAACTGACGCTGGGACTCATCTGGAGCATCATTCTCCACTGGCAGGTACCAGAACCTCAGACCTCGTCTGATGGGCCCACAAGGGCATTACCACACGGACAGACTTTTTTATCATCCGGTTCTGTGCTCGCTCAAAGATATTATATGCAGCGTGTTTGGACTGTCATGTGCTTATCTGTAGAGGGACTCGTTTCCTGTGTGTTCATCATCTGATAAGGTGATAATGCCGGGCTGTGGTTTATGTTTGGAGGGGCTAATGTTTTTTCTTCACTTTATGTTGGCTGTGTTGCACAGAAATACGGGCCTCTTGGACAGTTTTAGCATTATGATTGATCCATTTCAAACAGTACTATAGTGCAGTAATGTATCAGGTGGTAACACCATGGAAATCTGATATATACCGTGGTACTGGTATATGGTATATATGGTATAAGTACCATATTTATACCATTATTCTGTAGTATTTACATGACAATCCATGGTATTTTAAAGAATGCCATAAGATTATAATTACAATACAAAGTACACATTCAAAGAAATGCTATAGCAGACATATATACATACTATTTCTATTATACTTTATTTAAAATATACCATACCATAATTTTCTTTAATTCACACGATCTCTTTACGGTAATTTGCCTGCAATTTACCAGTAACGACAGCATGTATGAAAGGAACTAATGTCTACAGTTGTACACATGACAAAAATGTTTTACCATGTCCAAACCTTTATGGTAAAACAATGGTATTTTTTGTGAAAAATACATATATTCTTTCACATATTCTTTTTACCTTTTGCCATATCTACAGTAAAATGTCATGTTAATCATGTTTACTGTATTTATTACTGTACTGATGAATACAGTATCTCCTGTTTTCAGGTTAAGGATGTGATGAAAGATGTCATGGCAGATTTACAGCAGACAAACAGTGAGAAGATTTTGTTAAGCTGGGTCAGACAGTCCACCAAAAACTACAAGGATGTCAATGTGGTCAACTTCTCTACCAGCTGGGCAGATGGTCTCGCCTTCAACGCTCTCATCCACAGCCACAGGTTGGTTAATGCTGGTTTAACTAGTCTACTGCATAGGCTTGTTTTTCACAGAAAACAAATGTTTGTCAACCAGCATGTTCTTTTCTGACTTTTCTAAAGTTAATTGACCAAGGGAATCTTGCTGATTAAACTAGTTAAGAAGCCTGGACTAGTTTAGTTATTGTATTATGTGTGGGAGCTTTTGAAGCAAATTTGTTTCACATTGTTCAATGTGAAATGAATGTTTCCATTCATTGGTTATAAACTACATGGTTGGATACAGTCTGGGCCTAAAGCAGCTTTTGAAGCTAATTATGGTTTATTGTCTTTATTATTTGTCTTTATTTTAGTTAATGAACCAGATGTTTCAATTTGCTTTTAACCATCTCAAGCAAACACTTAAAAATATGAGATAAGAATGTCTTTATTTTCTTTTAACCCTCACATCACCTGATGTGTCTCTTTTGGGCAGGCCTGACCTCTTTAACTGGGGCGAGGTGGAGCAACAGGACAGTCCCATTGAAAAACTGGATCATGCTTTTAAAGTTGCGGAGAAGAATTTGGGCATTGACCGACTCTTGGACCCTGAGGGTGTTGACCTCTTTTCTTCTACTCTTTCATTTTAGACTTTGAAGCTGTTCAGAGTAATTCAGACAGACGCCTTTTTCAGTTTATTTAGATGGAAGGAAGTTTCTTCGCTCCAGCATTTACAGATGAGATCTTGTGAACATCTCAGTTGTTTCACAGACATAGTGGTGAGGTTGCAACGGACAGCAAATGGAGACATTTGATTCAACCTCCTTCCTTACGTTTATGCAATACGAAAATGACTTGAGAAATGACACGTGTCTCCTTTAGCATCAGATGTGATCTTTGCAGGTCACAAGCTGTCCTCAGATTTCAATATGTACTAAAATATCTCAACAAATTATTTGAGCTATGCTGTCTACATTAATTTTGTAAAGGTACATTTTTTAGTATATACTGCCACAGCTTCTTTCTGTTTTTAGTTCTCCTAAACAATGTTTGGAGAAACATCTAATCTGAGATAAAGCACATACTTGAAACATAACCAAGAACTAAATTAGGTCTCTTGAGCTATGAGAGCAGCCTCTGACCAATAAAACTTGCCTCTGGGTAATGTTTGCTGTTTGGGACTGTACAAGTCAATAAACCCATAATTTCTGGATTTCTTTCAGTTTGGTTGCAGTAAGTCTTTGGTTAAGTCAGCCATTTCTGCTTTGCAGATGTTGCAGTAGCTCATCCAGATAAGAAGTCCATCATTATGTACATCACCTCCCTGTTCCAAGTGCTGCCTCATGGCGTGAGTTTGGAGGCCATCCAGGAGGTCGAGACCCTCCCTCGGACCACAGTAACTAAAGAGGAACATTTCCTCCTCCAAACTCACCAGCGATACTCCCAGCAGGTCAGTAGAACACACACACACACACACACACACATAAGCTATAGCCTACACTTCTGACTGGTGTGTAGTAATTCCAACACATTAACCCATAATCAGTGTTAAAAGACATTTGAACTGGAAAGCTAAAACTGCGTCTTTAGTTTATAGCGTCTTTAGTATTCAGAAAAATGGCTCAAGAATTCAGCTGCTCAACAAGTTTGTCAACACACTTTGCTTGCCGACATCTGAATTATGTTTGCTAATATCTGATCTAATTTCGTCTCTCCGCATCCATCGTCCTTATTTTACTTCTCGCTGCCAAATTCAACTTGTTTTTCCATCACTCACCTCTCCTCAGTTTTTCCATCCATCTCTGCTGGCTTTTGTTTTGCTTGTTTACATATACGTGCTGGCAGATGCTTTCATCTGAAGTGACATTGCGGTACGCTGCGTTCACTCTGGATTTTGTACGTTCCCTGGGACTCGAACCCGTGACCTCGGGATCATTTGAGTGGTAGAGTGGCGCTCTACCAGTTGAACTATGCGATTTATTTTCAATCTTCTGTCCTTTCACTCACCTGCCCTCTGTTTCTCTGCCAGATCACAGTCAGCGTGGCACAGAGTCGCGTACGAAGCCCTTCGCCCTCTTCTAAACCTCGATTTAAAAGCTACGCCTTCACTCAAGCTGCCTACGTCAAGACCCCTGAACAGCAGAGAAAGTTCCTCACTGCACAGGTATGCTGTCTGCTGGATCCCAACAAACAATTTTAGGTTGTAAGAACGTTTCCCTAACATATCCATTAAATAACAAAAAGGTTTAAAATGTCAAACAGAATTTGGATCTTTGCCCAGTGGACAATAAAACATGCTAATACTAATTATCCAGTTCCTACCACCAAGAGGTTCCTCACGATCTTCAAATCTAATCTGGAACCACCCTGATGTTATCCGTCCACTAGCGCATTTTACTCGACCACATGCAAAGGAAGAGGGTATTTCCCAAAGCCGGAAAACATAATTAGAAGTCTAACTTTAAAAGATCAGTCAGCTTTTGAGGATAAAACAACCAGGGGGTCTCTAGGGACTTTACCAGCAAGCTTGTTTGTGTACCCATAATTAGCCAACCACTCCCAACAACCCCAGCTAACAATTTTAGGTTGTAAAAACATTTCCCCAATGTTTGCATTAGTACCAACTTTGTAAAAAATGTTATTTTAAATGTTCTGGGAATGCTTAAATGTCAGTTTTTTTTAAACATTGTAGTAATGTTATTGCTTGATTGAAGAATGTTATTTAGACTTCTTACATTTGAAGGTTTTTAGGTTTTAAGAATAATGTTTTGATATATGACATACAATGTTTAAAAAAAGGTTCTACTAACGTTACTGTTAGTTTGTTACTTTGAGAGAACTTTAAGAGAACATATTAAACACAAAAAAACCCTCGATACTGTTATTATTTTAAAATCCATATGATCATCTAGCCCATTTGTCTCCATTCTGTCTCCTTACAGTCTCCAGACAAGCTCGATGAACTGCGACCATCTCCGAGTCCCCTGCCCCAGGGATTAAATGAACTGGAGAGCTACCAGTGTGCCCTGGAGGAGGTGTTGACCTGGCTGCTCTCTGCTGAAGATGGCTTGCAAGCACAACCGCCCATCTCCTCGTTTGTCGAAGAAGTCAAAGAGCAGTTTCACACCCATGAGGTAAATCAGCCGTTTGTCTTTAAAAGCTTTTAAGCTAAAAGCAGTTGAGCTATGATGGGTTAGTGATGCTGTTGGTCACAGGTGATACATCTCTGCTTGTGGTTGGGTGATGTGTCTGAGGTATCTGGACTAGTTTATTTACTTAAAGCTGCATTCTATATTATTTTTGTTTAAAATAAACAAAAATCAGTTATTGAGCAAGTACTGTACATAACAGATCCACCTCTTACCTCAACCTGATTTCCAATAATAAGTGTGTAATATTGATTTATAATTTGAGCTGTCAGATCAGATTTCACTGAAAATGTTCATGTCAGTTTGACTGTCAAAGTGGTGGAGAATTTGTAGCGTTTTGCCATTGTTTAGAATTTAAACTTATCTATATAAAAAAATAATGTTAAGAATAACTTGCAATGTTTAGGGATAGAGAGGAAAAAGTTACATTTTTTAGATTTTTATACTTTCTGTGTACTTTTTCAACACACTTTTTGCATTCAGAATATATACCATTTGTCCATTTGCAGAAGGGTGATGTATGTGTACTACAGTTGCTTGACACCTCCTGACCTGCAGAGGGAGCTGTTTGTACCGTTTCAAACTAAAGAATGCGGTTATTTCCTAACCTCCTCCCGCAAACACTTGTCAATGTGGGTGTGTGTAGTTGCTTCTGTCTTAATAGTTGCAGCCTCTGTTTTCTCCCTTCCACAGTGTGTTTGATTATTCAAATTATGTTTAGATTATATTAGATTACATGTATGCATTTGCAAAGCGACTTACAGTACATTGAAGGTATTCAATTTATCAGAACCACTGTGGTACAGTAGAGAGCCTCTGGGGGAGAGGGGTCTGGGGATGTGAGGACCCAGGGAATGCCATTAAAGCCTTCTGTATTTGTTGTGATTTCGTGAGGTTAAGCTGACACGTGGCAGCTTAGTATCCCACATAAGCCCAGAGTCTTATGACACAACCTTGCCCAAAGGTTGAAGGGCATCTGAGTAATATAAGTCTGGAATCTTTATTTATGGCTCTGGTGTTAGTTTCAAAGCTTAAAAGCGAGGATAATTCTTACGATAAATCAAACAATGAAACAATCAAATAACAATTAAACATTGTTTTTGGGTGAACGAACGAATGAATACTGGAATTGTTTGACAGGAACATTTTAATCCTCATTATCTGAGTGTTCTTCAGTCGACACTCCTGTAGTTTGTTTATTGAGTAGCTTGGGCTACATCTGGTCAGTATACGGCGACGTTTCACACCTGTGTGAGATGTATAGGAATGACTTTAAATCTAGACAGGTGATTAATTTCTCCAGACTAACTCTGAACCCGGAGGGTGAAGGATACAGGCAGAAATTGTTTAGGACTAAGATGTATTATCTTCCAAGAGACGTGGGCTTCTGTCGTTATTAACTCAGATCTGCGTACGCCCCCTGTGTTTACTGTGTGTAAATGATCGGGGTCTTTCATACAGTGATGAGATTTCTGCTTTCACGGCAGATGGTAATTATGAGAGTTTAGCCTCAGTTTCATATTTCAACATATTTCAGAACTGATGGTCTGGGAGTCAAAGGATCAAACGGTGTCTTGCATCTTCAGTGTGGGTGTGAATTGTAAAGTTATCTGGGGATGTAAAAGGACAGAGTGGCAAAATGAAACACAAAGTTATTATACAGTAGAATAATGATCAACAGTAAATAAAAATAGTACAAATATTTTTTAAGAGATTTTCTTAAGAAGTCACATATTATTGATTAATAGTTTTTAATGCATTCAAATAAAAGGTTTTAGATTTGCGTAGGTTTGTTGCTTTGAGCACATTTTTCCTTTGTTTATAGTTAAGTGCCATGAGCTATTTTTTTCTAATTTATTGCTTCAACTGCCTGACAAATATCACTGTAATGGCTTCATCCAGCAAACAGTTTTGGAAAAAACTGAAAAAAAGTTTCTATTTCATAAGTAATAAAAATGTTAAATATGTTAATTTGAATGTTTTAGGAACATTAGCAAATGTTCTGAGAATGTTTGCTGTTAGCTAGGTATCATTCCTGGCTCTAAACAGCAAAAGTATCATGGCAATGGTCCATGTGCTTATAAAAAGAACTTACATCAACAAACTAATCAGAAATGTCCTGCCCAACTTCCTGTTTCAACAGGAAATGTCAACACAACAAGAAAATTGCATTTTCAGACCATTTTATGGGTATATTTCCTTCAGCCTTTCTTAAATGCGAACACTTACATGCATTAAGAATCACAAATGTTTACATCTGATGTCTAATGTAAGACTCCTGCTGCAGTACTCATGCAGTTCCTGTATGAATATGTTTTGTGTCCAGGGCTATATGGTGGAGTTAACCTCTCATCAGGGAAGCGTGGGTCGGGTTTTAAAAGCAGGAAGTGTACTGCTGTCTGGAGGCCAGCTGACGGATGATGAGGAGAGGGAGGTGCGGGAACAGATGAATCTTCTCAACTCTCGTTGGGAACATCTGCGCGTGGCCAGTATGGAACGTCAGAGCAGGTGGTCACATGTTTCCAAGCTTTATTTGTCCAGGAATATAAACCAGTAACTCTTCGCAGAAAAACATTACTTTTGTTGCCACAAATTCACAATCTAACTTTTTTACTGTTGGACTCATATTGCTTTGGAACGTTTCCAGGCTTCATGAAGTTTTGATGGACCTACAACACCAGCAGTTAAAGCAGCTCTCTGATTGGCTGGACATGACCGAGGCTCGGATCAAAAGAATGGCTGCGCAGCCATTGGGCCCTGAACTCGATGACATAAAGCATCAAATTGAAGAGCAAAAAGTATGTCCTGTAATTTTATTGTTTATTTGATTCTTTTTGCAAACATTTAAACTATTAACTATTTTGAATGAAAGTGATGTATTTAATAAGAAATGTCTTAATGGTTTTACTGTCACCTCCAGCTGTTGCAGGAAGATCTCGAACTGGAACAGGTGCGAGTGAACTCTCTCACTCATATGGTGGTTGTAGTGGACGAGAACAGTGGTGACAGTGCCACCGCAGCCTTGGAGGACAAACTACAGGTAGACATCATCATATTTAAACACACAACCTTTTTGGCTCAAATAAGACTTATTACCACGTCATCATGCTATCAAAAACCGACCTTTATCCCTAACTCCAGCGCTTAAATCTGATTGGTTGATAGAAGTTTTGTTCATAGACCAACCATACTTTATATTCATTGCACAAATGACAAAAAGACAAAAGATTTTTTCTGTTTTAAAAGAGTCATAATTAAATATGCAAATTTTAAAATTATTTACTCGCCCTCATTGCATTCCATGTGTGACTTTCTTTCTTCCAAAGAACTGTTGGGCAGTATGTTAATTTATGAAAATGAATTTGACTGTATTAAGCTACAAAAATGCACCATAAAAGTAGAATATCTATAACCAACAGCGACAGGCCAAGCTAGACTCTGCAGATGTGCAAATGACATTTGAGAGCAAAGGGTTTTCAAGAGTCAAGGTTTTCATTTAGTTTGCTTTTTGGAGTTTGACAGCATTTCATTGATGTTTCCTTTGGTGCCAGTCACGCTGGTTTGGAAAGGCGTGAGAGCGATTAAGTGATGACAGAATCTGCGTTTTTGGATGAACCATCCCTTTAATTTGTATCCAACAAGATCCTATCAATGCCAAATGACTTTGCAAAGTAATTGCTTTTTGTCTTCACTGTGTAAATAGAAGAAAGCGCTTTTATGTTCTGTTTACTTGGATCAGGACTCTCCTAACACCCCTGTGTTTAATCAGAATCTAGGAGAACGATGGGCAGCCATCTGCAAATGGACAGAAGATCGTTGGATCCTTCTGCAGAAGATCCTGCTGTGTTGGCAGCAGTTCTCTGAAGAGCAGGTAGCACATCCTACACAACAGTGTGCCAACAAAGCCATGACCACCCAGCCTAACAATTGTAGATTGTAAGAATGTTTCCCTGACGTTTCCATTATATAACAAAAACAATAAAAATGATATTTTGCATGATCTAGGAACATTCAGGACGTCCAGTTTTTTAGCTGTTGTATTAACGGTATTGCTTTTTTATAAGAACATTATTTACACATTTAAAATGTTCCATTAACAATTTAAGAATAACGTTTTTATGTTAACATTTTTAGAACATTGACATGTAACTACAAAAAAGTTCTACTAACAATACCGCAATAACATTTTTGATAACTTTGAAAGAACTTTTAAATAGCATTAACCAATATTCTGTAAATGTCCCTGTTAGGTGGGCAGTTTTTATCATGGACCGAATTTTCAAAAAGAGCCTCTCTGGACCTTTTTAAAAAAGCTTTTACGATGCATTTACCGGCACCGAAAATGCCTTTTGAATCCTGCTTGTTAATCGAGTCTAATGAGAGCTTGTCTGGGGAAACATAAAGGTTTTGAAGACCTCTTTTTCTCAGGAGTGGGAGATAACATCACCAATGCTTAACAGAAACAAGAAAGGTAGCCGTGCAGAACACATCTCACAATCTCCCTCTAATCCTCTCTGCTTGTTTTATAGATGCTGTTTGATTCTTGGCTGACTCAGAAGGAGGAGTTAGTTCAATCCATCCAACACAGCGGCACAAATGACCCAAATGAAGTGGCCGCCCATCTCAGGAAACTCGCTGTAAGTGGCGACACGCAGACAGACATCACAGACTTATTCAAACCCCCTAAAATCAACAGGAAAGCAAAATGAAACCTATATACTTTCATTATATTTGTTCTTGGTCTGATGTGCATGATTTATTTGTTACAAAAATACTAAAATTCTCCGCCAGTGAAATTACTTTTACTGTTTTGCTGATGTCACTAAGATCTCAAAAGCCATTGGTTGCTGTTAACCTTTTTTCATTTTTATTGGTTACGGTAGATCGCCAATAGAAAACAGGTTACATTCCAAATAAAAAAAGGATTCTGACTGTTGTTTCACGTTGACTCAAATCAAATAAGAATATGTGAAAAATCAATTTATTTGAGCCCTTTGTACTTGGTTTATGGATTTAGAATCAGGCCTTTTAAATAATTGAATATTATTCCTGGTCAGCATTAGATGACTGATCTCCATTAGGCTGTGCAGATTGCGTTTTCAATCGATGTCAAAACCTGCATCAAACCGTATGAACAGGCGCTAACGAAGATTTACTTTCCTCAGATTTTAAAAGCAGACCTGGAGCTGAAAAGACAGACCATGGACAAGCTGTGCTCGCTTGTTCAAGATCTGCTCACCAACATTAAAAACAAAGAAGCTGCCGGGAAACTGGAGGTGAAGCTGGAGAGGTTTGCCCAGCGCTGGGACAAATTGGTTCAGTCACTTCAGCTTACCAGCACCAAGGTGGTTATGCTAATGCCACTCCATTTGCGATGTGTCTATTTTGCACTGTTCCATCTGTTTCACTCAAAATTTAAATTGCGTCCTGCGGGACTGTCAACACGTAGAATAAATGTATATCTCTCTCTGTATCGCACTTCCTGTGTCTCTTTCACATGCTGAAAGGAATTAGCGTACGCTCACACGCGCTCGTCTCCCAACTTTTTGTTCCTCTTAGTTTTCAACCATTGTCACCACATCCCAGTCAGAGCTCACGCAGACAACCATGGCAACTGTCACCAAGGTGACCACGAGCCAGAAAAAGATGGTGAAGCATACTAAGGAAGGTCTGTCCACCCCCCCTCCCCAGAAAAAGCGACAGATTGTTGTGGATTCAGAGCTGCGGAAAAGGTGAGCTCATGTGTCCTGGGTCACTAAATATTGAATTTCAGAGATGGTGCTACAAGTCAATGAAGGATCCGTGTATTTAGTTTTGTGATATTAGAATAATTGTTAAAGCATTAATATTTGTTTTGCTTAAATACTGCAGCAAACCCCTGACTCTTTAGTATTTAACTTTGGCACGTAACTTGTCCTGCACTGTTTGTGCTACACATACAAATTATCCCTCCAATTCTGAGATATAACTTTTCCAAGTGATTAGACTTCCATTTGTTGCCTAGCGGCCAGAAAATGACCTAAAAAATCCCCAAAACTTGCAATGAAGCAATGAAACCTGAACCGTGTTAAGGGACCAGAATATCACAGAGATGGAAGACCCTAGCAACACCCTAGTAACACCCAAGAACATCCTAGCGGCTGCCTAGCATTGTCCTGACAAATGCACGCTAGCATCGTGGTGACAAGTTTTGCACAGTCAAGCAGCGCTTCTGTTATCCTTCAGAAAATCTTGTTGAATAATGTTAGTTTGAGTGAAACTGTTTTAGAGTTTCAGAAACACACACCCCGGAGCGCTTTGACTAAAACATGCTAATTATTGCCTGAGTACCAGCAATATTCAAATGACTAATAACTAAACAAGAATAACTAATTTGTTTTGCTGTTCTCCCATCAATTTCTTGCCAGATTTGACGTGGACTTCACTGAAATTCACAGTTTTATGACTCGGTCGGAGGCTGTTTTGCAAAATCCAGAGTTCTCTGTGTCCCGTAAGGAGGGCAGCGTGGCTGATCTCTATGAGAAAGTGCTGGTAGGGCACAATTCTGTGTTCTGTAACTACTCACCTCTGTTATTCAAACCAATGAACGCATACAGAACAGATACTACATTGTAGAAGGGCTTATAATATTATATCACACTGGGCAGTGTTAGAAAATAAGACATCAAGCTTCACACAGTATATACAAAGATTGTTTGTACAGTGTGTTTACAGAGTGTTTAGTGAAATACTTTGATTTGTAAAGGATTAATACACGTAGCACAATAAACAAGTAAATAAACAGCACAGCATTACATATGCTGAAACAAAATGTGTTACTACTGCCTCGACTTCCCTCTCGAATTTTTATTTTGTATCTAATGCAAAGAAATGAATGCATTTCTATATATCTTTTGTAAAGGTCTAGTTTTCAGGATATTTAAGTACTGTTACTAAAATAATACAGAAAAAAATTTAATATACAATACATTTTTGTTTACATTACAAACTATATCAAAACGTATTATGATGGTAATATTAAGTTATACATTAAATGTCATATGCATTCATTGAAATGTTTAAAAGTGTTTTTTTAATGTTTTGTATTGGTATTTACTCTAATTCTTTCAAACCTCTTTGAGGCTATTGACCGGGAGAAACCGGAGAAGTTTAGGAAGTTGCAGGAAGCCACTCGCTCGGCTCAGGCTTTGGTGGATCAGCTCACCAGCGGTAAACGGAGCTTCTGTGATCATTTGCATGTGAACTATTATTGCACTTGAGAGGTCCTGTAAAAATTCCCCCGTTCGTGTTTGGAAAGTAATAATTTGCATTTTGGTACCAATAAAAGTCATAAAACCTCGCATAATATCAGATTTATTAATAATAAATGGTGATGTACATATCTATGGGACATTTTACAGCTATTTTGAAAGTCTAAAGCTTTTGGCAGCTTAATGGCTTCGGCAAATGCTGTTGCAATATGCATGAGTCTCATTTGTCCTAATGGATCTTTCTCCAAAGACGGCCAGAATTCCGAAGACATCCAGCAAGCTGCCCAGCAGCTCCGCGCTCGATGGGTGGACTTCTGCGCTCTCCTGGCTGAAAGGCTGGCGTGGTTGGCTTACCAGACCAAAGTTCTGGCCTTCTACAATCTCTTCCAGCAGCTGGAGCAGGCCGTGGCCACCGCTGAGAACTGGCTGAAGGTGCAGTCTCCACCCGCGTCCGAACCCGAGCCACTGAGGATACAGCTGGAGCGTTGCAGGGTAACTCCACCCCCCAGATATCTGTTCTCCTGTGTGGGGTCTTTCTCGTCCTTCTGTCTGTCTGTGTGATGATTTATAATTTAAGCTGTTGGGTCTGATTTTCAAGAAATATCAGCTTGGCTTCATTTGACTTCAATATTCGTAAAGAAAAGCACTTTTAAATCTGTGATTAATACTTACACTTAAGGCAAACATCTGCTGGGTTTCTGTCTGTGTGCTTGACCCTCCACTAGCCTGAAGATACATTCATACAAACTGGAACAGCGATTTTTTTCAGTCTCAAACATGTCAATTGTGAAGGAGACATAACGTTAAAGGCTCCAGCACTTCTCATGACCCCAATAGAGAGACGTGATATAGAGAATGGATGGATAGATAATTGGATGGATAATTACAATTATTCCTGCTTTACTCTCGTGCAGAATAAATAAATAAATAAAACTGAGATGATATTGCATAGAACACGTTCATGTAGGCCGATAATTTTATCATGCCAGACAAATGACCTTCGGTTTTGTGTTGGATTTTCAATTGGATTTAAAGGAGTCATATCACAAGAAATCAAAATTTCCTTTTATCTTTTGAGATACAAGAACTCGGTGTACTAGAAAAACACACTGTTCGTTTCAGAGCTCAAATCTTTCTTCCCAGGTTTGAGTGCATTTACAAAGCTACAGAAATGACTTATGAATTCATGAATAGATGAATAAATCGGCACATTACAGTCTGTGTTGGGTTATCAGAACCGTGGCCTGTCCACCAGAACCTTAGTCTATTCAAAACGATAAAAAAAACGATAATCTTTTACAGTAAGTTTTCATCTGTTAACATTAATTAACTACTCTAGTTAGGATGAGCTAACATAACACCTAATGTAAATTTCAACATTTACTGATACTTTTTCAAATTAAAAGTTGTATCTTTTAACATTAGTTAATACACTAAATTAACTTAAATGAACAATTATATTTGTATCAACTTAAAGATTAATAAATGCTGTAAAAGTATATTTTTCATGGTGTATTTTAGTTACTACATTAACTTATGTTAATAGGACCTTATTGTAAAATGTTACCAAAAAACAGGCAGCTAACAGTGAGGATGATTTAGGGCCTTTTTATTTTAACCTTATTTTTTTTAATACTATATTCTTTTTAAATTACAGCTACTGTATCTTTAAGTAAACATCTTCTGTTGTGATTGGCTGAATTTTTTTGCATTTGACATGAGTAACAACTCTTGCTTATGCGTTGCAGGTAATGTTGCCTTTCAATAGATCCATCAGCACCTGTCCTTCAATAACAGTCTCTTTGAAAGCATGCGTTACATTCAAACTCTCTTATTTCAAAAGATCGAGTTAAATTGATTTTCATGATATGACCATTTTACAGGTAAATCCAGCTGGCATTTTAACTATAGTTAAACGTTTTTATAATGTCGCTGTAATGACAGCAATTATATAGGATGATTTCATTGAAAAGGATAAATTCTCCATTGCCTGACAGCTATGGACTGTGTTCAGTGGGGAAGATGTGTCCTGTTACATTAATTAATACAATATAACAGGAGCTGAATGATACAAAGACTGAATGATCAAAGCTCTGCTGGTTTAAAGTCTGTGAGTCTTTGTTCATCCCTTTATCTGTGTCTGACAGCTTTCTTTATGAATGTCTTTCTCATTTTTGCTTCTTCATCAGATGATGTTTGTTTCAGTAGAGACACGGCTCCCCAAAGCCCTTCAGTTTCTGTGATGTTATCATTTTGTGTGATTTAACCTTTCGGTATCTATTACTGCATGTTAGGTTTCTCCTACAGTTCATTATTTTTAATAAAGAAGCCATTAATAAAAAAGAGCACAAATCAAAAATGAATTGAATCATGCTCTGTGCGCAAAGCAAATAAAAAATGCAAAGCATGTTTTCGCACAATGATATTGAAATAAAAACCATATAACTATTTATAGACCTCCAACTCCACTGTTTGAAATGTCAATACACTGTTTTCTTTACTCATCTGTCTTCAAATTCTGTCATTTACATTTGTACAATTCTAATAAAAATATAAAACATATAAAGTTTTATTAAGGGATGTAATCATCTTAATAAAAGTACAGTAATAAGCACAGTTTGGAGTGCTTTATATTATGTCCACACGCTTAGAAAAGACGAGATTCTCATACGAACAGCAGCAATAACAGGATTTGAAATGATGAAGTTACTGTTTTTATTAAAAGAAAAGTTATTGTTAACTGGAGTCTATCATAAATAATCTATATTAATTTTGTAATATAAAGGACAGAAGATGGAATCTATGACAACTGAAAGATATTTTCTGACGTTTTTATTGCATTTTTGAAGTCGGTAAAGACGTTTATTCTTTGCCACACCCGGCGCTCTCCCCTCTCAACATACTTTAATGTTCTGTAATGTTTTAAGTAATACAGGGTCCTTTTTTATTCACACTTTCAGTATTCTTCACCAGTGTTTGTACTGTTGTGTCACCAGGCTTGAAAGTGATGTGAGACATGTTTTGTTTCTGTCACAGGATGAGATATCTCGCCTCTCTGCTCTTCAGCCGCAAGTGGAGAAGCTACACGAGCAACTTCACGATCTGCGAGAGAAAGAGGAGACACCTGTCCTGTTTGACGCAGACATCTCCGCCTTCCAAGAGCACTACCATCAGGTCCTGGAGGACCTGAGGGCCCGTGAGAGACAGCTCGTTCTGGGTGAGCAGGGTCTGCTGATGTTAGGAGTTTAAAAGTGGACCGCTCGTACTGTGCCGTGGCAACACTGTTTGCATGTAGGCTATAGATGCATTGTGGTCTGGTTTGATCCTGTTAGATGCTGAGCTTGCAGCATTTTCATAAATCTTTCAAATCAACGAGCTTCTCTATCCCATTATTCTGCACAAGCTTTTGAAATTTTCATGGCCTCGTTCTTTTTTTAAAGGCACTGTCTGACAGAGAGGTAAAGTGGTGTCTAGTGAATTTCTGTACTGAAGACACACACACACACACACGCACACACATATATTAAATTAAATCAGAACTAGGTTAATTATACTTAAATTAATTCAGACTAAAACATGTTTTTGAGACATTGCTTAACTTTAATTAATTAGTTCTGGGGAGTCACACTAAGGTAAATAAGGACTAACTAGCTATAAATGTCCTAGTTAACTAGTGCACATTAAGTCCTACTCTCGGCTGTGTGTGTGTGTGTGTGTGTGTGAGTGAGAGAGCGAGCGAGAGAGAGAGAGAGAAATCACTAGCTAGTGTTCTATGTTTAACTTGTTAACTGGTTGTTTTCTCCTGTATTAGTTCAGTCTAGTCTTCCACCTGCTCGTTATAAGGAGGTGATGGCTGCACTGTTGTCCTGGCTACAGCAGTGTGAGAATAAACTGGCCATCCCCTCCACTGCTGTGACTGAGTACCCAGTGATGGAGCAGAGGCTCAAAGACATCCAGGTGTGTTTGTTTCTCTTAGATTGATTCTGTGCCACAACATTTATAGAAATCTATAACATTTCTATAAAAACACATTTACTCTAGTTACTATAATTATTGTTACTTAAAAGTGCAGTAAACAGATTCTGAGAAACACTGTTGATATTTGAAATAGACACCCAAACACACACCCCTCCATTCATTGCCACACACTCAATACAATGCACATTTGACATTGACAACGACTAACAGCTGGCAGACACGCCCCCTATTGCTGATTGGCTAAGGGAGTGTTATGGCGTTGTGGGGATCGGGCTGATCCACTTTTTTTCACCTATTAACACAGCCAGGACTGTGTGCAAACAGTTTTCTCAACACACACAAATCAGACATCTAGCAAATATTCACAAAATTGTTCGTTTGGAAGTTGATTTAATTTTTAACAGTGTTTCTCAGAAATCGCTCACTGCACCTTTAAGACCAAGGTTTTTCATAAGGATCATGTGCTCATTGTGAATGCTAATCAAGATTTCTGCATGAAACTTTATGCATATTAATTATGTGCCAAAATATGTAGGCAATTCAAGCAGCTCAGAAGGACCATCAGAGTGAAGTGGATGATCTCAGTAAGATGGCAGAACAAGTGATCCAGAAAGCTCCACCTGAGATCTGTCAGAAGTACAGGACCGAGCTGGACAACGTGATGGTGCGCTGGAGACGTATTTCTGAGCAGCTGGAGGAGAACATCCAAAAACTTCAGGATCACATGACCAAACTACAGCAGTTCCAGGCATGTGCTGATAGTCTGCACTGAGCAGACTATCCTTCAAATTGGCAATATAAAAATTAAGGTTCTTAAAAGGTTCCTCAAAGTGGTGCCATAGAAGAACCATTACTGGTTCCTCAAAGTACCATTCAGTCAAAAGTTCCAGAACAAAAGAACCATTTTTTACTTAACTTTTTATAGTCTAAAGAACATATTTTCACTGCAAAGAACAGTTTGTGAAACAGAAAGATTCTACAGATGTTAAAAAATCATTGCCAAAAAAAAATCATTCTTCTATAGCATTGTGAAGCACCTTTATTTAACAGGGTACTGTAGCAAACACAGAGGCACCATGCTGGGTGGTTTCCAGTGCTTTAATGCAGGTATCTGGAGATATTGACTGTGTCTCGACACCTAGTGAGCTGCCTGCTCAGACAGCTTACTGGGATTTTGAGACACAGAACTGACTTGATATAAACTGGCTTGATATAATTGTTTCATTTTTAATTTGAATTGCAGACCTCAGATAAATTAGTCTTGGAAGAATTTGATCAGAAACTAAAGTTTGTGTTAAAATTACTCACAGTTTCATGACAATGAATCTATATGAAGCGTAGAAATATCTAGAAATGGCAAATGAAGTAGGATTGTGGAAATTGGCTCAAGATAAAGAAACTTAATTGAATATAGATTTTCTGAACACAAGACTTAATATCTTATTAAATTCTGCTTAACACGTAAATTAGACTAGTTTAAGGATGTTTAGATATTTGTACCAGGAAAGACAAAAATATAATTTTTTTGCAGTGTAGGGAAAGTTTATGTAAGCTTTCTGAGGTCTGTTTTTCAACAGGAAAGTCTCATAAGCAGGACTTCCAAAATAAGATTAGCATTTCTCTGTATTTAGTCTCATTGCTTAGGAGAAACAACAGAGATATTAAAGGAATGACTTTTGCTTCTGAGGAAGACAAAAGAAAATATTTTAAAGTACGTTGGTAACCAAACAAGAGTGGCACCCATTGACCTCCATTGTGTGGTCAGAAAACTATCGAGACATTTCTCAAAATATCTTCTTGGGGGGGGGAGGAATATTTTTGGATTATCAATCCCTTTAAAAAGATCTTGGTGTTTTTTTTGTTTAAAAAAATTGTGACTTAATCTTCTAATAGATCTTCATTTCATCCAATGGTAGAATGACACTAAGACCTTGCAGAAGTGGATGGCAGAGGTTGATGTTTTCTTGAATGAGGAGTGGCCGGCTTTGGGAGATGCAGAGGCTTTGGAGAAGCAGTTGGAACAGTGCACGGTGAGGACAGACTTTATTTATTTAGCGATGAAACTTAAAGTTTATACACCGAAACTCAGAACCGCTGATGCCATACTGATCTAAAGCAAGACATGTCCTAAAAAACAACAGCATCCCAAAACTCACCATGGTGCTTCATGAACGTGGCCCAAAAATTAAAATTCAACAGAGGGAGTTTTATATTCAGAGGCAGAGCGTAGTCTAAATTAAAGCTTTGCTCAGAAAGAGAAAATGAACGGCTTCTCATTTAGATGAAATCTGAAAAACTGTGTTGTTGGAAGATCTTCTAATACATCCGCGGCCGTGGTTAAATAAGCTGTAAATCCACAGGGACCTGACTCAGTGCAGCCGTGCCCTCTCTTTCAGGCGAACTGATTTTCCATATTTCTGTTTGTGAAAACTGCAGCTGAAAGATTAAATTAAATTTGTCAAAAGCTATTCCAGTATTTTTTGTACCCCACGCTGAGTTAGCTGCAATAATATGGCAGTGGCTTCAGAAATAGAATTGGGTCAGTGCTTTGGCATGACCTGGTTTTCCAAACGGCCAGGACCTTCTATTTCAAACAACCTTGTTTGATTCGTCAGGCTCTGGTGAATGACATCCACACCGTCCAACCGAGTCTAAACGGCATTAACGAGGTGGGCGTGGCCTTGAAGAGGGAAGCCGAGCCTCAGTTTGCCATCAAAATCCAGAAGATGCTCGATGAACTGAACGCTCAGTGGGAACTCATTTGCAAACAGGTAATTAACAGACCACCTGGGCTTACAGACATTATACTAATTAATTATCAGGTGAGGTACAATTTAGTCATCTAAAGACGCCCGCGCATGCCATTTTCACACCGAGGCAGCAGCTGAGAGAAACTTATACAAGATTTCCTGTGGCTTGGGCAAATGCGCTTTAGAATATATTGATCTGTTTGTTTGGTCCATCAGGCTTATGCAAAGAAATCAGCCCTGAAAGGAGGGCTGGACATGACGGTGAGCCTGAGGAAGGAGATGCAGGAGATGCAGGAGTGGATCACTCAGGCTGAAGAAGAATACCTGGAGCGAGACTTCCAGTACAAAACACCAGAGGAACTTCACAAGGCCGTGGAGGAGCTGAAGGTTCGAACACAGTTTTGCTCAGAAGTTGTTCTGTCATAGCTCAGGAAACTTAAACGTGCAATCCGTAACTTTTTGGGTTAAAAATAAACAAACAAAAAAGAGCAAAGTACATACAGTAACAGATCAGTGTTCAACACAATCTCCTTACTGTACCCCCGATTCCCAACTGTACGATTATAATAATGATTTATAATTTGAGTGGTCAGGTCCGATTTCCCGGAAAATGTCAGGTTTGCTTCATTTGACTTTAACATACATAAAAAACGTAAAGTAACCTGCAATTTTATGTTTTAAACAGAGATGGCAGTAGAGAGGCGAAAGTTACAGATTGCAGCTGTAACGGAGTTCTTATTTTAAATATTCAAAGTCTGAGGAATTCAAATTAAAGACATTTTTGACATACAGTAATAATGTATAAAATCTATAAAGGAATATTTGAAAAGCTATAAAATGAATGCAAATTGCATAGTGCAGACTTGACCTAGCAAGTATTTAATAAGAAAGACAGAATTATTGAGAAAAACAACACAATTATATCTTTTCTTTTTCTAAAAGAGTTTGTGCCAGAGTGCGTGCCTTAAAAAATAAAAATGCTCTTTTTTGTTAAAAGTGCCAAGACATTGAAGACTGTGGAAATGCAAAATACTGTAATAACAATAAAAAAATGACTGTGCTAAGAGCAAAGTGTCTCAGAGGTTCCCAGACAACTGTCGTAAAATTAGGAGAGTGACTCTTAGACAAGAGAGATATATTTATTTCCATCAGGTGCTGTCTGAGCCCACTGATGTTTTATTTCCTGCAGTTGAATTCTGTACTTTTATTTCTTTTTAATGAAGTAATTTCTTTCATTTTCTCCGCACCTCCTGCATGTCAGGACCGGCTTAACTTTGCAAACGAATGCTTCACAGAACGCTGATATCTGCTGACCCTCGCGCACAGTAAACATCTGTTAAATCTTGCTGTAATCTTCTCTCTCCCACTCAGAGAGCTCAGGAGGAAGTCCATCAAAAGGAAACAAAGGTGAAGCTACTGACGGATAAAGTCACCAATTTTATTTCAAAGGCTCCTCCGGCGGCCCATGATGCCCTGAAGGCAGAACTGGATGTTTTAACTTCTAACTATCAGCGACTCTGCAGTCGTCTTGATGGAAAATGCAAGACTTTAGAGGTGAGTCTGAGTTTACCACATTGGATCTGCTGCTGGAGTTCATCTCTGGAGCTGGAGGGTGTCTCGATCGAAGACTTAAAGGGATATTTCACCCACCAATGAAAATTTTGCTTAAAGGGATGGTTCACCCAAAATACAAATTTTGCTTAAAGGAATAGTTCACTGAAAAATGAAAATTTGATGTTAATTTACTCAGGCCTCAGGACATCCAAGTCCTAGGTGATTATTTCCTCAGAAAAAGAATAAAGAAGATTTTTAGGTGAAATTGTGGTCCATTCTCATTCATAAAATGCAAGCCTGCGAGTGTCGTGACTTTAAGATTCAAAAACGCATATCCAGGCAACATGAAATTAATCCCTGCGGCACCTAACAATATATTGAAGTCTTAAAAAAGCGTAACGCTTGGTCTGTGTAAGACACTGAACATTATTTATGACATTGTAACCTGTAATCCACAGCTTCAGGCTAACAGTCCTGAGTGTGTTCACAAGAGCTTCCTGTCACAGAATGACACTCTTTTTAACACTTAATTCAACTTAATTTTTCATATTTTTGTTCTAAAGGAATTGTGGGTAAACCAACAACGCAGCAAAGTTTGTTGCAAACTTTCCTGCTTTTATAACCGAGTACTGTAATCAATCTGAAAAGTGGGAGATGCATTCTAAAGCTCATCAGTTTGACTCATGAATATTAATTAGGTGATGTAACATTACTCATTAGTCTATGCTGAGAAGCAAATAAATAGGTTAATGATAAATGAGTGATACCCATAGTAGATTAGTAGAACACACACAATAGAGTAACAAAAAAGCTGTTTTTTATTTGCTTAAACATATGATCCAATTTTCTTCCAATGGGTTTTTGGTCATTATATGGACACCGTTACCCTGTTTGTTGTCCTCACTTCAGTACAGCATATGTAAATAATTCATTTTCACATCGACTGTGTGATGTTTGATGAATAAGATGTGTCTCCGTGTCTGTTGGCTCTTGTAGGAAGTGTGGGCATGCTGGTGTGAACTGCTCTCCTATTTAGAGCTGGAGAACACCTGGATGGACCTGCTGGAGAAGAAACTTGATGAAACAGAAAACCTTCAAGAAGGTGTCAAGAAGCTAGAAGCAGCTTTGGCTGTAAGTGTGTGCTGTCTACAGAAATGAAGTTCTCTGCCTGTATTATCGTTTTGAGGTGCTCGGGATGTTTCTGGGAGGTAACCTTTAGACTTTGTAGCCCCCAGCCAATAAAAACACAGGGGGCGTGTGCTTCTGACTGTGTCCCGCCTGAGAGGAGGAGCCAAGTTTGAATGTTGTTTACAAACAGTCACTAAAAATACTGCATAGTGCACCCTTGATGTAAGAGTTTAACTATAAACACTCTCTCTCTTTCACTCTCACTCTCTCTCTCTCTCTCTCTCGCAGAGAAAGATTGTATTGCTCTTTATTCGCTCCTGTTATAGCTCTGTTGCTTTTGTCCATAGGCAACACAGTGAGGTTAATGATATAACCAAGCTGGAAATTGCATTGCTCAAAGGTTGCTCTTTCATGGCTCAGGAGACATATGTGATTAGGAGAAATAAAAATAGATTAGAGCTATATAATAATGTAGACTGCATAGCTTGGTCATTTAATCTTGGAAGAATTGCATTTTTGAATTCATTTTAAACTTTTCATTCCTTGTTCTTGGCAAACCTTTAAACACATTCAAAAAGAGAAACATTCAAACAAAAATTCAAGTGAAATTACTGCGGCTGTAAATTTGAAAGCAAGAGAAACATTTACATTCATTAATTTAGCAGATTCTTCAATGTAAATCAATCTACAAATGAAAAATGCTGCACCAAAAGTCTCAATTTTCTCTGTCTCCGCTTATTTTAATTGCTGTCTAGGAAAAACAGTTGGGATATTAAAAAGAACTCATCTGTGATTTCTTTTTTCTTTCTATGAATGAATTCACTGGTTATAATAAAATAGTGATATCAAAATTAAATCACCATGGGAACTGTGTGTTTTTTCTTTTATAAACACTGTTCCGAGTTTTTGAGTTTAAAACGACACCTACAGCATAAATATCATCGTTCTCATTCGCTCCTGTAGCTCAGCTGGTATTAGTGTTAGCGTTAGCATAGTGAGTGTTGTGTTAGCATGGGTTTGATTCAGACATGTATATGAAGTCACTTTGTAAGTCATTAAGTGTTTGCCAGATGTTTTATAAATGTTATTTCTTTCAGTCCATAGACACAATGATCAGGGAGCATCCTGAATATAATCGCAACCAGATCCGGGAGCTCGCCCAGACCCTCATGGACGGAAGAGTTCTTGATGAGCTCATACACAAAAAAGTGGAAGATTACAACACACGCTGGGACGAGCTTATGCAGAGGGTACAAGCTCCTGTTTTAAAGTATTATACAACAACAGAAACCTTAAAGGGATAGTTCACCCCAAAATTAAATTATTTCATCATTTACTCTCATGTCATTCCAAACCTGTTTGACCTTTTTCACTCTGTGGAACACAAAAGAAGATATTTTGAGAAATGTCTCTGTGGTTTTGTGTCCATACCATTCAGTTCACCTCAGAAGCAAAAAAGTCATACAGGTTTGAAATGACATCAGAGTAAATGATGGTAAGATTTTGGGGTGAACTATCCCTTTAAGCACATTCATTAGATTGCTCTGCATGCTTCCGTCTCACCTGCTTGTTCTGATGTCATTAACAGGCTTTACAAAGACGGCAGCAGCTGGAGAAGAGCCTGCAGTGGGCTCAGGAGAACGACAAAACTCTGCGTCTTATTCAAGACTCTCTAAATACAACTGACCGTCATCTGACTGCTTACCTGGCAGATGGTATAGACGCCGCACAGATTCCTCAAGAGGCGCAGGTATTCATATTGTGCCACATATGGGACCAACAAATGAAAGCTATTATCTTTTGGTTTTAGAGCACAGTTCTGTGGTTAAACTAACACAAAACGTTTTAGCTTAATAGACTTGTAAAGCATAGTTTCAGATCTGAAATCTGATTGGATAAGCTCCAAAATAACCCACGCATAGTACACACACGTACCTAAAGATCATATGCATTCTATAGGGATCTAAAGTGTTCTATAGGCATCTTAAGTGTTCTATAGGCATCTAAAGTGTTCTATAGGCATCTAAGTCATCTATAGTTCAGTTGCTTGGCAACTATAAACAAAGGCTATTAAATATATTGCTTGCTATAAGAATAGCTTATTTGATGGATGTTATTGTGAATGATTAATTAATGATTATTGAGCTTTGGTGTCTTTTTATGATATTGTTATTGCCAACTCTTAAAAAGCAATAAGCCTCAAGCTTAAACATTACGATGACTTTACCAGGCTTCAGGGTCTTATTAGTGTAAGCAAAGACATAAATCAGGATATACATATACATACTGTATATATACATGTACTGTTGGGGTCATAAATTTACATAGTGCCCCTTGCAGAATCTGAAAAATTGTAATAATTGAAACAAATTAGGAGGGATCATAAAAAAATGCATTTTGTTTTTAATTTATCACAAACTATTTTACAGATAGGCATAAGACACAATAATAGCTGAATTTACAAAACTTAATCCAGTTCAAGTGTTTACATACGCATAAAATTATACATGCGTATAATGTGTGATGTTGCCTACATGTTCAACGACTGTTTTTATGAGAAACGTTTGAATACCGTCTGTAACTTCTGAAGGACGTTATTAAATGGCAAAAAGATCTTTAAACAAAGCAACAATTTACACTGTAAATGTAAAAGTTTACATACACCCTCATGTAGTGCATTGCCTTCTGGAGCGTAAGTGAAGATTTGCACCTTTTGTTATAGTTATGTTTGTGAGTCCCTCAATCGTCATCATTGTGAAAAGATGGATCTGAGGGTCAAATATACAGAAGATGCTGGAAAAGCAAAGATGTGCAGATTTTTCTGAAGGCCAGTGCGCAGTTTAACTGCTTAGGACAAACAAGGGACTCATGAAGAACAATCACAACACATAAAAAAAGTTGTTGATATCCAGGTAACATCACACAGTATTAAGAATCAAGTGTATGTAAACTTTAAAACTGGGTCATTTTTGTAAATTCAGTCATTGCTGTGTCTTGTGGACTATATATAAACATTCATCATGTGAAATAGCTTTTCAGGGCAGTACTAAAAATCAAAAGCTGCAATTTTTTAATGATCCTCTTTTGCTGATTCTGCAAGGGGTACGTGAACTTAAGACCCCAACTGCACGTTTATATTTACTGTTCCTGTCTGTAAAAGAACATCAGTATGTAGTTACACTGTTTACTGTTTTTCAACAGAAAATCCAGTCCGAGTTGAACGATCATGAGGCGACACTAAACGATATGAAGAAAAAGGCCGTTGAGGTTGACGCCTCAGATAAAGTGATCGGTGACATCGATGCTACAGTTGTAAGATCATATAATTTTAAATAACAAAATTATTCCCACAATTATTCCCAGGATCTTTTAAACCTTTTTTAAAGAGTTTTTGGTGTTGCATCTAATCAACTACTTGTTAACCAAACGCAACTGCTTGTTCCTCTCCTAAGGATAAACTATCGCAAGTGAAAGCCAAATTCCGGCTTTTCCAAAAGCCAGCCAACTTTGATCAGAGGTTGAGGGAGTGTGAACGTGTCCTGGAGGAGGTTAAAGGGAAGTTGGGAGTGCTGAGTATGCGGAGTGTAGAACAGGAAGTTGTACAGTCGCAGTTGGAGCAATGCATGGTGGGTAATATGCATGGCTTCACCTTTTATCTCTTTGCTGTTGAGTTTAAGTGCCTGTCAGAAAGTTATATATCACACAAATGGCAGTTTTAACATATTCTTTGTAATGTGTTTCTCATGTGTAGAAGTTCTACAAGAATCTGAGTGAGGTGAAGTCAGAGGTGGAGACGGTGATAAAGACAGGAAGACAGATTGTACAGAGACAACAGACAGAGCAACCCAAGGAGCTGGATGATAGACTGACGACTCTTAAATTTTTATACAATGACTTGGGTTCACAGGTACAGCAAAGCCAAATGCAAGACATGTGCAGTACCAGTCAAAAGTTTGTGATCAGAATGATCCAGAGCAATCCACAGAATGATCCACTTCCTGTATGCTCCAGTCCAGATTTTATGGTTCCCCTTACCTCTAAAATGGCAATTCAATTTAATTCTTGCACCTACACTATTTATTTACTTTTACTTCACTGTTTTCCACATTTTAGTCCGGTACCACAAATGTAAGTTTTAGAATTCTTTAATGACTAAAGCAAATTAAAACTATCTTGTGTTTTAGCTTCATCAGATAGTTCCCCTGTATTACAGCTCTACAAACTCTGGGCATTATCCCAACCAACTTAATGAGGTGCATCCTGGGCTGCTTTTTAAACAGTATTATGTGATGTTCACTTGTTTGTTGCTTTGATGGTCCAACTCATTTCCAGTTAAGGTCATTTCCACGTTTGGTGCAGAAATTCTCACTTAGACAAAGTTCTTGTAGTTTTGGGCTCATCATACAAAATAGATGCCATTATTTCCATGTATCATGAGGTAGGATGACTGCAGATTCACAGAGAAGTACAGAAATATCTTCCATTAATCCACTAACCTGATAAGTTGTCATAGGTGGCTAATAATGAGTGACAAGGCCTCTCGTATTCAGGTGACAGAAGGAAAACAGGAACTGGAGAAGATTTTGAAGTTGCTGAGGAAGTTCAGGAAGGAGGTAAACAATCTGACAGAGTGGCTGGCAGCTACTGATGAGGAACTTACGAGGCGGTCCTCTGTTGAAGGGATGCCAAGTGACTTGGAGGCAGAGTTGTCTTGGGCAAAGGTAAATGAAGAAAAACTCACACATTTTAACAACAGAAATCCAATTTAGACAAGCCTTTATCCTGGAAGCTAAAGTTACAAATGCTCTACTGATAAATTCAGAAATGCTCAATGTTTATACCTTCCTCTAAATGCCATTTTAAGTAAATATATTTGTTTACAAGTTGTTTAGTAAAAAAAAACCATCTGAATCAATGTTTTACTAGCAATGTGATTTTGTCACCAAAATGTTGACGACAAGCCATTCACTTACGTTTTAGTGCACACATTTTGTTCACAAAACAAGCAAGCTAAAATTATTCTGGTTGTTTTTGAAATAATTAGGGTACATAGCTTATAAGTCTGTCAGGAAACAGGAAAAGCCATGTTTACAAAGTGACGTTCGATACAACGAGCGCATCAGTATTTACACATGCCATCTGCGTTGTTTAAGCACCTGAATTTTGTGGAAACCTAAATTTGTGGAATTATGCAAATCAGGTAACAGCACAAGTTCTTCTTTACATGTGTGTTAGATGCCCCCTCCATCTAAATATTGTTTTTTTTGTTCAGAATGAGCTGGAAAGTGGACCAGACTTTATGCCATAATTAAAAGCCCGGCTTTGTGAGACCTCTGGCATGTTGATGCAGCCGTGTGGCTTTATTATGTAAAAGTAAACAAACTCCCACCAACAACCAATTAAAAATCACTTTTGACCTCATCACCCAGGCAACACAGGAAGACACAGAGCAGTATAAGCCCCAACTGAAGCTGGTCAGGGAGTTAGCCGAGACCCTGAAGGGTTTACTCCACACCCAGGAGAACCTGATCGATGACAAGGTCAGTTTGCTGAACTGCAACTGGATCGCCGTGACGTCCAGGAGCGAGCAGTGGCTAAAACTGCTGCTGGTGAGTAACTCTCCCCTCAACCGTCTGACCTGCTTCTGAGTCATTTTATTCCACACCTAAAATACGTCCGGTGCTAAATATGCCCTACGAGGCAAAATTCATTTCCTTTCAATTTCACATCTCCATATTGTTCTTTAAACTCCGCACTGTGATTTCTGCAGGCGACAGAAATGTTATGAAAATGTTAAGCACATTTATCTCCTGCTCCTCTTTATTACATCCTCTCCTGCTTGCTGTTTTCGCCATCTTTTTATCTTATCATGAGCCTTCCGAATATATTTTCACCTTGTTCTACTTTGTAAATATCTCTATAAATAACTCAGGGAAGGTAGGCAGGGGATGAGGCTTGGCCTCAAAGGTAGAATCAAACCATTAATGCAGGGTGTAATTTTACGCCTTGTTCCTGAAAGTATTCAGTCCATCTGTCTTGTTGAGATACAGTAGAAGAGCTGCTTTGTGTTTAACACAAACACCAGATGGGTTATTCTACGAAACAGGTGCCTTTTTGTTAACGAAAATGTATTTTTATACGGATTTAAACTATCAGGCAAATAATGTTTCATTTATAAATAATTGCATTGTTCTTTCTTTGGCTAAATGAATATATTTTAAAGTTGGGATAAAATCATTTAACAGAGTAATAGGGAAATATAATATATACCTTTAATATATAGGTAACAGGGTGGACGTGATTGTTAGGCCGCTTGTTAATCAGGCAATGTTCATGCCCTCCCCTTCTGACAAATGTTAAAGAGAACAACAATAGGTAGATATTATTTAAAATTATATACTGTTTAATAATTGATTTCATATGGCTAATAAAAGAAGGGAAAGAAAGACATAGGAACAGCTATAAAAGAAACAAAAAATAAAAAAATTACAGAAATGTTCAGTCCATAAGATGTTTAGACAAATATCTGTTTAAACACATTGTAGAATGTAACATCAGCTATTTGTTGTTAAAAACATCAGCAGCACTTTGTAGAATGACCCAGATGTAAGTGTAGCTTTCCATCTATCACACAGGATTACCAAAGTCAAATGAAAGCATTTGAGGAGAGTGTGGCAGAGATCAACGGCTGGATGGATCGTGCTGAAGAAACTCTGGACGGGATGGAAAGTCAGGGCTGTGTGGAGCATGTTATAAAGGTCTTCACTCACACGACACAGTTGTTTAGCTCTAAAGATGCTGTTTCATACAGATGCTGTTTAATACTCTTTATTATGTTTGTTTTAAAAGAAATACATCATTAATAATCTCTTCCACAGCTTTAATGTTTGCATGGCTCATTACCTTACAGCAATTTCAAGCAAATATTGTTTAGGACATTAGGGAGAACAACACAGAAAGACAGACATAAAATACTATAGATTTATAACATTGATCGTCGTATCACTTATCATCCATAATATAATTACTTACTTGCAACATTTTTATGTCTTTGTAACTGTTTTTTAAACCTTTTACTGTATGTTTGTTTTGTGCGTTTAAAGCTGTAGAAGGTTTGCATGCACATGTATAAATAAGAATTTTTATTTAGTTTGTTTATTTAATATATGAGATGTGTTCTGTTCTACATTTTAAAATAGTAATAATATTGAATGGTATGTAAACCATGTCAAAAATATTTATACAAATTATACATTATATACAATTTTTTTCAAAGTAACCACCTTTTACTTAGATAAGAAATTTGCCTGCTTTGAAACTTCTCGCTAGTAACCTAATTAATATCTCCAGCTCGTATACTAAAACGTTGTCCAAATGTTTCACTGTAAGTACAGTATGTACTGAACACCAGATGTTATTCTCCTGTGTGGGTGTGAGCAGGGTCTGCAGAAAGAACTGGAGCAGATGAAGGTGAAGGTGGAAGGGGTGCAGGGTCTGGCCGAGGAACTTATCAAGAACCGAGGAGAACACTGTAAAGCTCAGGTGAAACCTAAGCTAGAACAGCTCAACCAGCGCTTTGACATCATCACAAAGAGGATTTTAACAGGACAGGTACTGTTCCTATTTCATATATATATAAATATATACCATGATCTATGCCTGCTTAGTGGAACCTTTGTATGTGTTTTAAATACATTGCGTTTATTAAATATTTCTGCTTCTGTTGATGCTAAATGAATCAGAGCCCGTGTTGTCTCGTAATATTACTCCACTTAGAAAATGGGATCATTATCTCATTGGATTTGTATAAATTTCTTCTCGTTCTCCTGCAGGCATCTTCTTACGAGTTAGACGAGTACCACAGACAGGCGAATATATGGCTCCAGGTGCTGGACGAGGAGATTCAATTGGGTGAAAGTCTAAAAGAGGAAGATTTCCTGGAGGATGCGGTAAGAAAATACCGTAATAGGTTTCTTAGGCTCAAATTAATTTCAGCCGCTGGAACCGCACGACCCAAGAACGGCTAAAAGACCCTCCAAGCCTTATCTTAAAGATCTCCTGACCAGAAAAATAATGAGTTTCAGGAGAATTATTCTGGTCCAGTAACTAATGCTTGCACAGCCCACTATTAAACTGCTACAAATATTTGGAATGAGTGAGTGAGTGAATGAATAAGTTGGTGGATGACTGACTGACTGACTGACTGACTGACTGAATGAATGGTTAGATGAGCTGTAAAACCACCTAAAAAAATGGAGAGACATCAAGTCAATGAGGCTTCTGCTCACGCTTTGACTGTTTTTTGTTGATCTAAAGCTTGTTTCCATGCAGGGCATAGATGAGAGCGCGCTGAATGAACTGTTTGTGAAAGGAGAAAATCTGCTGAGGAGAACTAGTGGAGAGAAGAAAGACAGCGTCCGTGAGAAGCACAACCTCCTCCATGACAAATATGACACTCTAAAGGTCATTTTACAGCATGTCAAGTACACAACATGTTTTATTAAAAATCAAGGTTATGAGAACATGTACAGCACTTGACTTTGGCAACATGCTTTTACCTTCTATTATAACATCTGTATCATTTTGTATTCTGTAAATGAAACCAGCGGCATCAAATATCTGACTAGTCACACATTTTGCAGTAATGTAAAATCAGTCAGTTAGATGTCTTGACTTTACACTTCAAATAATTTTTAATTTGACATGCATTTTGGTCTCATTTCCCATAAATCTATATATGTTTTCACAGAATATATCTTGAAATATTTTTCTTTAAACATTAGAATAGTAATAATCATAAATGCACTTAACTATAAACGTAATTCTAATTCTAAATATATGATTAACCAAATAAACCAAATAAACCAAAATAAACCAATCAGTTCCCTCTAATTTTAGCATTCAATATTTAAAAGATGTCTTAAATTAAAAAGTGCTCTGGCAATATTAAAATGTGTTTTATTACACGTTGAACACGCCAGAGTGTATTTCACCATTTATTCAAGAACGTGTCAAATTTGGTTAAATTTAAATATGTTTGGTTAAACATATTTCGCTTGGCAATAATCTTAATAAGTTGGTGTTAAAATACTTTGATTTTGCCCTAACAGAACTTGAGAGCCCAGAGGAGGAAAAAGGCCCTTGTTCTCGCTCCACAGTGGTACCAATTCTGTAAGAAGACAGATGACATGATGCAGTGGCTGGATAAAATTGAGAAGACCCTAGGAGACCTCCCAGATCCCCCTGAGGAACCAAGAGTGAAAGTGAGAGCAAAAGTTTTTAGAATCTTTGCTTTGCGGAGCCCCATATGTTGAGATGTTCCACCAGGGACGTTACTTCTGAGAAGCTTCTGAAACTTAGTTTTCATATCAAATAACATCAGTTACTCGAGAGGGCTGAATTTGACTGTAAGGCTCACAAATGTTCTTTGTTTTATTCCAAACTTCTCAAACTTTATTTACTTTATTTGATATGTACCTTATGTGGTTAAGGGTAACTGTTTTTTTTTCAACCCCTCTACTTCGTTTTAAGCATATTGCCAAAAAATCTATTTAGAACTGTATGTTAAAAAAATCGGTAACTTTGTCAGGCGGTCAGTTCTGAGATTGAACATCAGCGGCCGAAGCTGGAAGACGTGCGTGGACTGGGTCATGTGCTTTCGGAGGGCGGGGCTTCCAAGCTTGTGGAGCCACGGCTACTTCCTGTCAACAAACGCTGGGCGGAGCTTGATGTTAACTTCACTCAAGTGTGCCACAGAAGTGTAAGTTTTCTCTGGTCCAAACAAAAATTTGAAAAAAATAATGACAGGACATCTGTCCTATGCAATTCTGTAATTTAAAGCTGCAATCCTTAACTTTTTTGGTTAAAAAAATAAACAAAAATCTGTCATAATAGATAAAAAATAAAAAAAGCACATATTAGATTAGTGATCAAAACGGTCTCCTTATTTTACCCTGATTTGCAACGTTATAACATGATGACAATTGTAACAGTTGTTTGAATTGCAATGTAACATGTAAAGTGCAATGTTATGTTATATCGTTATCGTAAATGGACCATTTCTGTTTGTACAGGAACTGCTGGCTTTACTTCAGCGTATCGCTGAAAACGAAGCTCTTCTAAAGTCTCCAGAGCGCTGGTCTGCAGCGTTCATCAATGTACCCCAACAAGAGAAGTGCCTTAAGGTGTTATCATAAACCACGTCTCATCTATAAAGGAAAATCCTAGATTATGAATTAGATTTTGAATTAGCCATTTTGAGTCCCATCCATTTTCTAAAATTACCTTTTAAAAATATGGCAATAATATAAGCTGAAAATCTCCAGCTATCGGTTTTGATGCAGCAGTTAAAACAATGTGATTTAGGATGTGATTTTTGTGCTGTGATTTAGGAGGTTAAAGTAAATCTGGAGAAACTGGAGACTCCTGTGGCAGAGGTGTTGGACAGAAGTGCTTCTGTTCCTGCAGAAAGTTTGCAGATCCAGCTGCTCAAAACCAACTGGGAGAACCTTAAAAAGCTCTATCAGGACAGACTGTCGTAAGTATGAGTGCTATTACATTTATGACTGCTACACAGTCACAGTGTGTGGTTCGGTTAAGAATGGACTACGGCCTGGGCTGATGGGACTGATGTCCTGGGGCCTCCAAACTGTCAGGGGTCTCCAGCAAAAACAGGTTTAAAGTGCCTAGACTTCGAAAAACAAGGCAATAAAAATGTAAAAATTATAAGTAAGTTATATCCATAATTGAATTATAAACCATAATTCAGTGGTAAACTGGCACAATTACAAGAGGCCATGAGGTGTAATTTTTCAAATTCATTTTGTAAACACTGGCAAAAAAAAAAACATGTGGACAACAAGAAAGGGGACCTCCAACAAGACAGGTGCCCAAAGTTTTAAAGGGCCATAGTGCTTTCCATCATTCAGTTGTTGAAGCTAGAGATTTTGTTTGGTATTCCCGAGTAAGTTAGAAGCTATCTTAACATCTTGTTAAACCACACTGCCTTCACCATCTGTTAAATAGAAATGAACATGATTTGAGCATTCAAGGTTACAGTACTTCTGTCAGGACTGTCAATTGACGATTATAGATATTCACCCAACTGACATAACCGTTTATTATTCATTCCCACCTAACTTACTAGAAAATGATACGGAGATGAGCTGTCGAGTTTTGGATCTGTGGGTTTAAAACACGATTCACAGAAGTGAAATTTTAATGACTTTAGAATTGTTCTTAATTCTTAATAATGTGCCCATAGATTGTTTTGCTGTTAAAACCACCAGAGTTTTATTGATTTTTCTCAAATCTTTCTGATGTTGGTGTCGACTCTGTGCAGACGCTTTGGGAAATGCAGGAAGTACAGTGAGGAGCTGAAATCACTTGATGATTGGCTGACTGATGCCGAGCGGACGATCGTAAAGTATGAACAAGATCCTGTAAATAACAAACATCACCTCAAGGTAATTCTACATGACACATTGTTTCATACAAGCTTTTTTTTACACATTTCATATGTCTTACAAACAAATGAAGTTTACATAACTTACAATAGTTACAATAGTTATGCATTAAAAGACATGATCAGTATTCAATTTTACACATTAGCACATCTTACAAACTAATATACTTTATACAACTTAAAATTACTTACATATTTATGATAACACTTTACAATTATGCTCCATTTGTTAACATATTTAATGCATTAGATAACATGAACTAATAATGAACATATAATGTACATGAATATATTTTTATGTCATGTTAGATTAATCTGTGACTTTGTAGCAAACTCTCTACTTCTACATTGACTGTCACAGGAGCTACAGGACGAGCTGGAGAAACAGGAGGCCTCAGTTAAGGGGTTGAATACTCTGGGGACAGAATTGACTTCACAGTGCAGCCGAGACGACAAAGATCACATTAAACAACAGCTCACCTCCATTAACTCCCGCTGGGCTAAAGTGTCCAACCAGCTCGCCGAGATTAAGAGACAGTTAGTGCGACTCCATGACTTATTAATGCAGACTCCTGGTGAAAACATCTGAGATGTTTGAATATTTTACCATAATTAAATCTGAGCGCCAAACACTTTCCTAATTGCCCCTTTCGTCCTTATTTTGAAGGAATGTATACATGTCACTGTGTGTTTTAGGTCCGCAGGGGCGAAGATTGTTCTCGCAGAGCTAAATGAAGACATGGGGGATTTTCAGTCTTGGCTGGATGAGGCCGAGACTGTGGTGGCACTTCCTGTGGAACCAGGTCACAAAGAACAGCTCAGTTCAACCTTAGAAAAAGTGAAGGTAGGAAATGATTCGCTTTAAAAAGATGCTCAGAAGTATCAATAGCTCACGCAAACAGAAGCAAACTTTGCTTTGAACTCTGTGTTAAAATTCTATCTCCGCTGTGAGATAAATCACCAAACGTGAGTCACAAAGGAAAGAAAATTAATAGGTGTGCGTGAAATTCTGCAGGCCAGAGTGGTGGAATTGCCAGGCAAGAAGCAAATTCTTCATCAGATCAACAGCAAAGGCTCATCTCTGCCCACTGATAAAGGCAAACCGCTGGAGAAACAGCTGAAAATTATCAACATGCGATGGGCAAAGGTAATTGACACGAGTTTCTTTAATCGCTCCTTTTCTGCTGTTTAATATCAATTAAATGCAATGATTTCAGAATGTTATTTCAGCAGATATGACATGTTCCTGGATCAACATTTCTGTCAACCAATCAGATTGTGGGATTAGGTTTAGGGACAGGATTAGGTTTAGGGCCAGTGGTGGGTTTAGTCTTAAAAGTGAGTTAGTGGCTTGTATACTTATATTACCAATCTATTGTCTTCCTCTGATTTTAGGTGTACGTTGTGGTTTAGGTTATGGGGGAGGTTTAGAATAGAACCTAGAATAGGTTCTATTTAGAATAGATTTTTTTTAGATTATTATTATTATTTTAGATGATCCAGGACCAAATCTTATTTGGCGAAATGATGGCATACCTAGACATGCACAAAATCAGCTGAGTAATATATCTTAAGACACAATTAAATCTCATGAAAACATGCAGGATACATTTGATCCCAAACTCCATTTTTAGGCAAAATACAATTTTGTCCACACGTTCATGATAGAGCTTGTAAGATTTACTCCCGATGAGTCTTTCTCCTTCAAAGGTGTCCACTGATCTTCCCGAGAAGCAACGTCAAATCGAGGATCTCCTCAGGGATTTGTCTTTGTATCAGGACCAGCTTTCCAAACTGTCCAGTTGGGCCTCCATTACCAGAAATCAGCTTGAGAAGTCCCCTGATGCAGTAGATCCCAAGGTCATCTCACAGACATCATTCACCAAATATGTAGAACATCCCGTACTAGTTATAGTCTTCCTGTTTCGTAATATTACTATCTGATTTTGGGTTGTGTGGTGTAGTGTAAAAAGTTCATGCTGGCAACTAGATGGCTGCTAATTTGATCTCTGCAAGGAGTGAGACAGGAGCCGTCACCTTTGAGCCCTTCAGAAAGACACTTAGCTTCAGGTCACTCAGTAGGGGATTAACCCTGTAATTCAGAGTGTCATTCTGTTGACATCAACATTGAACTCTGGGAAACAATTTCAACCAGCCCTGAATGAGTGGCAATAACCTTTCTAGATCCTACAATTCTAGAGTCTTCAAACAAGTGTTAGTTGTGTAAGATGATATTACTTTTATGTTGATTGTGAATTTCAAAAATACATTTGACGTATTTTGTCATTTCAGTTGAGTATACTGTCTGAGATGTTTCTTGTAAAATTGCATAGGGAGAAATAAAAATGCACATAAATTCAAGAATGGTTGACAAGCAGTATTTATATTGTGCTACTGAATAAAATGAATGTGGATGGCATAGCTCAGCAAATTTGAGTTTGATGAAAAGCGTTGACTTCTTATTGAAATCTCTGAGTTTTGCTTGCAGACTTTGGCACTTTGGCAGTCTGTGACACAGTTTGAGATTTCTGACACTAAATAACACTGAGACAAGTGAGGTTACCTGAAAATGTTTCTCAGGAGAAAAATATGAGAGGCAGGAGATTTAAGCAGAAGTTTCCATTTGAGCTCAGTTTAATCTCTTTGCTGTCTAGTGAAGTGAAGTGACATGCAGGCTAAGTATAGTGACCCATACTTGGTATTTGTCCTCTTCATTTAACCCATCCAGTTAGTGCACATACACTGGAGTACTGAGTTGAGAACACACACCGGGTGCAGTGGTCAGCACTGTGGTGACCAGGGAGCGATTGGGGCTAATGTGTCTTGCTCAAGGTCGCCTTATTTGTTTTCTGCTGGCATTGGGAATAGAAGCAGCAACCTTCTGGTTACAAATCTGACTTTAACCAGCCCTCAACAACTGAGATATGAAAGAAACCTCTTTTGTCTCTTTCATATTTTCTACAGGTTAAACCGATTGATAATTTGATGTAGATATTCAATAGGACCCATTTAGAGATGAAGAAAATGTAAAGTTTTATTGCTAAAACTGTGTGTCTGTAATGCTGAAATCCCACAGTGATAAATGTTTTACTCTATTTTAAAAGTCAGTTTTGACCTTTTTAATGACCCATTGGCTTGCCAGCTGTAGTCCTAAGACTGAAAAATATTATTATTAAACTGTGTCACAAAGTCATTGGTCTCATTTTGCACAGTCTCACATATTAGTACTGAGAAACTGTTTCAGACGACACAGGCTGTCTATTTAATTAGACTCCCAGCCTCGTCTTCACCGAGACTTTCAGTCGCTCCCATCAGGCTGCGGGTTTAGCTTCCCTAGACGTGGAACTAATAGGTTCAGGAAATCATTTGTTCCTTCTATTACTGAGATTATGAAAGAACTCAGTACAGCTGTATTTATGTGATTTTGAATTGTTTGTGGCTCTGATCTACTGCACCGAACTGATATGATAAAATGATGTTGTTGTTTTTTAATGAAAGTAACGTATTAGTTACTTTCACTTTAAAGTTACTTTTTTATTTTTAAAAGCAAATTGAGTCTCATAATGCACATTTCAAGAATATTGTATTACCTAAATCATTGCTTAATTAATCTGATTATGTAATGCATGCTTCTTGTAATGCCTTAAGGCCTGTTCACACCAGGAATAAAAATATAATAACTTTAACGATAACTAAATTAGTTTGCCCACCAACAGGCGATAATGTCTTTTATTCCAAGCTCACATGCTGTAGTACATGTGTGAGCCCTTTAAATTTGTGTGGAATTTGATTGGCTGTCAGTGTTTTATTGTTCATCAGCTAGAAAAGAAATGTTCTAAGAGTGATATCAACAATATTGTTCCTCTGTTTCCTCTGTATATTGTTATATTTTATCATTCTAAAACTCTTTCATCTCAAACAGTTATAGTTATCATTATAGATATTATTCGTGGTTTAAACTGGCCTTTAACACTAGATACACATACTATAGCTGCTGTACTATTTTTTTGTATTTAAATAGTATTTTTTTTTGCCTTTTTTTCTTTGTAGATTGAGGAAGATGTCAAGGAAAAGAAACCAGCAGTGGAAACAATTCTGAGGAAAGAGAGACCACCATCACAACCAGAGAAGGTGTCAAATCGTTCGTGATGCAGATCAGATATGACTACAGTATTAGAATACTTCACAAATGAGTATCTTCCATCATTGTACTGCATTATATCACACCATAGGAGCTTGTTAGATTTATTGCACACAACTTTAATTGATAATGATTCTCCTGGGTTGATATATTCCAGGGTCAGTTTGATGGCCTCAGTGCTGACTGGACATCCATTCAGGTTCTTCTCAAGGAGTGGAAAGACAAATGCCAGGTCGCATGTATGTATGATATCATATAAAGCATCCCACATCATGTGATGACTGAATTTACAGTAAATGTGCTATTAAACTTCTATGCTTATGTTGCCAGTGTTAGTATTGGAGATCTGAATGAAAGATGATTGGCTATTTTTCAGCCGCAACATTGACTGGCAGCGCCGCGGGGGATGTGGCCCTTGACAAATTCAACAAATCTTGGACGGAGCTTGATGATTGGCTGTCTCACCTGGATCACATGGTGCAGACCCAGAGAGTGATGGTTGGAGATCTTGATGAGATCACCGAGATGACAGTAAAACTCAAGGTCAGGCTGTGACATCATCATGCACCTTTGATTCCATTGGTGTAGGATTCCAGCTCTCTGCACCCATATTCAAAAAACTATGTGTACTCTCTTAAAGGGCCAGTTTTCACCTGAAGTTCATTTACAATGTTAGTCAATGTTTCTTTCGCCAGATTTAGTTTTATCATGTCTGTTTTTACTCTCTCCCTGGACCTCAGAAGATGTTACTGTACCTTTAAGATTCTATACATGTAAATTACGTCTGTTATAATTGGTTATCCCCTTCACATATTAAATGAGTTAAACACTTACTTACTTAATAGACCCCATTAAATGATTTTAATAGCAAAATGTTCTTTTCCATGATGTTTCCCCTTTAACTTGTCATAATATTTCCCTATTATATAGGGATATATATATATATATATATATATATATATATATATATATGTGATAGCACTTAAAACCTCAACACAAATCTGTAGTTATTTTGTGTTGTGACTCTGAATGACAGTCAGCCATGCAGGACATGGAGCAGAGATGCCCACAGCTGAACAAACAGATCACTGCAGCCCAGAATCTAAAGAACAAAACCAATAACCCTGAGGCACGGGCCACCATCACAGACCGGAGTAAGTCAACTTTTCCAGGCCACACTTCCATATGTGAGGTCTGGATTACATTCCATATCTGGATGTATTGCTTAGTGGTGACTTAGTTAATGCAAATCACAAATGACAATAAACATTATGCTATTTAACAGTGAGGTGAATTCAGAAAGGTTGAGACACTATATAATAAGTAATAAGTAAATGTAGATGCTTCTGAGTTTGAATGTTAAATCATATTTGTTTGGTGGAATCTTTTTTTTTTTTTTTGTAAAACAGTTCATTAGTGATGCTTGCAAACATAATGAAACAGATAAAAATGTAACTGAAAGATTGGGTTAGGATCTTTTGACACAGCTCAGTGTCAGCTGAGTCCACCAATAACAAATACCCATAAAATCTTAATAAACGCACAATCTGCATTAAAAAAACGCTCATAAAACCTCAACAATTGCATAGCAACACTTTTCAGAGCAACCTGAACTGCAGAAAAAAAACATAAATTTTTTAAAGAATATATATCAAGTCAATCAAGCATCAATAACTTTGATGCTATCGTGTGCTGAACGATTTTTAACAACAATTCTGTTGTCTTTGGTTAATAGTTGAAAAATTACAGGCACATTGGGAGGACTCCCACACCAAGCTGGCGAACAGAGTTCTTCAACTTCAGAACATGTATCAGGACTCCAGCGATTGGCTGGAGGCCAGAAAAAGGGTGGAGCCTCTCATTAAGAAAGCCAGTGAAAAGCTAGACAGCTGGAAGAAAGCATCTCACAGCGTCGATGATTTAAAAGGCCAAAATGTTGATGTCAAGGTAATAGTGTAGAGTTCACCAATGCAATATTCATTTCAATATAGAACATGAGAGAAAAAGAGAAATATTTACTTGTCAAAAAAGACGAGCTGATTCTCTTAGTTAGTTGACAGATAAATGAAGCCACATGAATTGATAATGAATTTTTTTTATTTATTGCAGCAACTTTCGAAGGATATACAGCAGTGGCAAGCCCAGATGAATGTCACCAATGACCTGGCAAACAAACTGCTCACTCTGTATGTAGACGACGACACAAGCAAAGTTAAACAAATGACAGAGAGCATGAACCTGGCCTGGGCCAATATCAAAAAGCGGTGAGCTTAGTTTTAAACATTAATTGACAAATAATATACTTGACAGTCATGTTTTGTAACTTAGACTGTCTTAGGTGTTTATAGAACTGTTGTGTTGTACTAGACATAATAATAGAGGTTATTTCAGAGGTTTCAGAAGGTGTAATTACTTTGAGGAAAGTTGTGGTGCACTCATCAGCTAGATTTCAGACTTTTTGAAGCATATTGAATATAACCACGCTTTTAACTCTAAAAGTAACGTTCTTACAGTAATGTTAGCAGAACGTTTTAAAATTCATCAGTATTCATCAGTTGTTAGTGGAATGTTAAAAAAAACGTTACGGAATTTAAAAACATTGCTGTAATCAAATGTTATAGCCAAAGAATAAACCAAACGTTATTCCCAAGCAATAACGTTAATATTACGTTTAAAAAACTGGTCGTTTTAAACGTTCAAAGAACATTCAAAATAAAATGTTTAACATTCTTACGTAATGGAAACATTAGGGGAACGTTCTTACAACCTAAAATTGTTAGCTGGGAATGTTGACTACCTTTAAGTGGGGGTACAGTAATGTAATATTTATTGGTTTCTCTGTGATTGCTGGTTTCAGGGCAGGGGATAAGGAGGCTGATTTGGAAGCAGGACTTCGACAACTGCAGCATTTCTATTTGGATCTGGAGAAATTCCTAAACTGGCTTACTGAGGCTGAAACCACAGCCAATGTCCTACAGGATGCCACGTTCAAGGAGGGGCTGCTGGAAAACCCGGCCACAGTCAGGCATTTGCTGGAGCAATGGCAGGTGTGTAAGTCTTACTGTACCTTCTCACATCATAAATGTGTACCTAATACAGTTAAAAGAAATTTTAAAAAACTTAAAGATAACATTTAGAGTTCCTCAGATCCTCAGTCCTCTAAACGTTTAAAAATGGAACTCATGTTGATGCATGCTGATGTTTCCACAAGAAATTTAGAAGTTGTCAATGGTCTCTTCAGCAACACCTGGAAGAAATATCTTTATTTCCTTGAGTTCACAGTATAATATTTGTGGTACCTTCCAAAAATGCCTAGAGGTTCTCCTGAGGTCCTCTCCATGACAGATGAGGAACCCAAATTACAAAATGATGCCTTTAGTATCTTTACATATTTACAGTGTGTAAGGGAAGCTGTTAACCGTGGAAAAGGAAAATGACAAAAACAGCCTTCTAATTTTAATCAGGCTTCTTTTTTAAGTTAATATCATATTAAATTCTCTGGTGTGATACAATTTATTGCCGTGTGAATATGCATTCCCATTTATAAAAGGGAAGAATTCCCATAACATTCCGTATCTTCACTCAAATGCAACTGTTCTGCATAAAGGATACAGATTTCATTTCATTCTACCGTACAGTATGTCTGAACAGTTGTGTTACGTTACATGTGGTTCTACTGTATTTATTGGGGTTTGAGACACAAGCATTACCAGCGATATTAGCAAGAAAAACATCTTTCTTATCATCATCTCTTGGGAAACAAGAGCGTTTAAGGGCTGTTTATCAAAAAGGCTGAGGAAACTGATGGGTCTATTGTCCAGGTCGCCCGCTTCTCGCCCATTTGGTATGGCAGATATGTGTACTTGGCAACCGTGCAGAGATGCAACTAAATATGAAGAGGCAGACAAAGACATGGGCTACAAAGAGAAGTCTCTGTTCTCAAGAACCCAGCACTGACCCAGTCTTCTCCTGCAGTGCCCACTCGCGCCACAAACAACAGGGCCAGTGTGTCTCCACCACCGGCTTTCTGAAGCTCATTTTATGTCGAATGTAGACACATGGTTGCAGAATACATCTCCTCGTTCTTATCCTCACCGTGTTTCTTTCTGCCTCGCTTCCACTTCACGGTGTTTGCGAGCACAAGGACCTCGGCTAACGTCAGACAGATGGGCCGTTTACGATTCGTTTGATGTGTTTCGTTTGCTGGAGATGTTACACAGGAAGACTTACCATGTTAAGGTTTGATATGCACTGTAAACTTTATGCTTTATTTGCGTGTTTGACACTCGTTACGTGACTTGGGTGGATTTGTTTGGCTTGCGTCATGGCGTTGAATGACACTGGTCTATATAATTCCAAATTATGGAAAATGCATAGAATATTTATACATTTTAATTAACAGTTTTCTTTATTATGTTCTTCTGGTAAAAAATGTTAAAAATAATTTGCCTGATTTCTGTCATTATGTATTTGAATGCATCATTTCATCTATAGTGATTTATTAAATAAATAAATATGAGAATTATTAAAATATTATTAAACACAAAATGTAAATGTGTAAATCACACAGTGATATTATGCAACTTTTTTGTTAATGAGAGGGTGTATAATTTAGGTTATTCTTAAGTTGTTAGTGGAACACTTTAAACACATAACAGAATTAAAAATGACGTTATCATAACCAACAATAACGTTTAGACAACGTGTATAAACATGAACGGTTTTGTTCCTGAAGCATTATAATAAAAATAACATTTTTTCTTAATGGGAACGTAAGGGAAACATCCTTATAACCTAAAATCGTTAGCTGAGCATGTACATATAGTTGCAACAAATATTAAAGGAGTAACAGTGGTTCTGTTGTTGAACTTTATCACATTGTGACCTGTAACTGTATGCATGTGTAAATCTCGCAGGACCTGCAGGCGGAGATTGATGGGCATCGGGACGCCTATCATGCGTTAGATGAGAACGGGCGGCGGATCGTGTCGTCTCTGGAGGGGACGGATAACGCCGCGGTGCTGCAGAAGCGTCTGGATGACATGGGACAGCGGTGGCATGAGTTGTGTAATAAAGTTATAAGTATAAGGTAAGACGATTTATCATCTAAATTTAACCAGGAGAAGTTCACGCTTGAAAAATGTCGCGATCCCAGGCTTGGGTAATAGTATTGGTACCATTGCATTTATTTTACTTTATGTTTAAACTATAGGACTGTTTATTTGTAGTGGTGCTTGCGAAGGCAAACATCACTATAACTATAGCTCACACTTAGGGTGAATATTAAACCTGGACGGGTAATTCGTTCCGCACCGTGTGTGTTTGATGAGAGTTGAAGAACAACTATTAGTTTTCTGAAGGGTTTGTGGTTGCTGGACGGAAGACAAAACGTGTAAAATAATCCCATAGAAATATATAGGAGAGGGACCTGAACCACATCTAGTAATCAAAATATAATAGACTTTTACTATATTATATTATTATATTAAATGATTATTATTTAAATTAAGATGATAACATGTAAGCCAAAACAAACATGTAATGATGTACACATGTACACACACATGTGTGTGTGTATATTGTGTACGTATATGTTTGTGTTTATATATACATATATAGGTATATATACAAATGTGTATGTATGGTTCAAACACTGTTTAATCTCTCAAAGAATTAACATTTTACTCTTGTAGTGCTTTTTTTTACATTGAAAAGCGGAGTGACAGAATATTGCCCTCTGGTGGTCTCTGTTGATACAGCCTCTCACAAACTGTATCTTAACATCTTAGCATTCCTTTACTATATGACTCCTCAGGCCTTACCTGGACGCAGGTGTGGACCAGTGGAAACAAATGCATATGTCCCTGCAAGAGCTTCTGAACTGGCTGCAGATAAAGAGGGAGGAGCTAGAACGGCAGAAACCAGTAGGGGGCGACGTGCCCACCGTGCACCAACAACTCCTGACGCACAAGGTGAGGCGAGGACAAGGAAAAATTACATGCAAAGTCGTGATGTACGCGTCCCGCCTTTTTGTTACGCCAAAGCGTGATCGCTATCAGAGTCTGTTCTTGTTAGATATTTAAACAGATGGAGATGATATCTCGCGTGGGAGAGGTGCAGAATCCCTTGTCTCTGTGCACGGTTGTGTGGACCAATTAACATCTGCTAATGGCCATCAGGGGTCTGCAGTAAACAGGATGCGGTCATAGAGTAGTTTGTGCAGGAGCTAGTGAGCCTGCTGACAGCTGAGTCACTCTGTTGGACTCCAAAGATGCGGTTACCCAACTAACAGGGAACGTTCTCAAAACATTGGCTTGGCTTGTTCTCTAAAAGTTCTCTCAAAGTTATCAAAGACCTTCTTGCAATAATGTTAGAATGTTTTTTTATGTTATATATCATATATCAAAACCTTATTCTTAAATAGCTAGTTGAACGTTATGAAAACGTTACAGAATTTAAAAAATGTTTGAATAACGTTCCTATAACGAAGCAGTAAGGTGAATACGATTTCTAAAAATCTGGACGTTTTACTTGTTCCTAGAACTTTCAAAATAAAAATTTTAATGTTTTGTCGTTTATTGAAATTGTTGGGAAAACATTCTTACAACCTAAAAAATTGTTAGCTGGGTAACTGTGAAGTATGATGCCGTATGTTTAGAAAGAAAGTCATGTCATAAATTTAATTGACAGTTTTGCTACTAAAGACATTTTGCAACTACTAAACAAATATAAATTTGCTGTTTTATCTCAGTGACTCTCAGCCACGGGTCTGTGCACCTCAGGGGGGCTTAAGTGGGTTCCAGGGGGTTCACTGAAAGATTTTAATTGAGGATGAGGTTTGTTAAACCTACAAAGCAGAAATGACAACTTTACAACTTTAAAATGAAAATATTAGGATTAAAGAGGATTAAAATAATCAAAAGCAATTAATTCCATGTAATTAACTGCTTAACACATTGAGTGACTTTTTAAGGAAAGCAAACCAATCTGATATTTGTATGTTTCTTCAGTTTGTGTGGATGACACTTGTGGTGTGTGTGTCTGTGTGTGTGTGCGTGTGTGTGTGTGTGTGTGTCTGTGTGTGTGTGTGTCTGTGTGTGTGTGTCTGTGTCTGTGTGTGTGTGTGTCAGACTCCAGACAGAACAATGCTCTGTCCTATTTCTGTCCCGTCAAATGTCTCAGCCAATCAAAACGATATGAGACTAAAGAAAATAACAGATTCTTTATTTCTCAAACTGCTTCAGTTTGAGAGGAAGCTACTTGGTGAGTCTGTTTTTCCCCCACAGTATTAATTGTTTTAAAAAGTTTAAAAGTGAATGATTGTAATCATGTCCATTTTCATAACTTTAACAATAACTCTGAACGAACTCTAATTTAATATGATTTAAATAGAACATGTATCAAATTTTGTGCTTTTTGAGTTTTACTGACCGGGCTGTGAGGGTTCATCATAATAAAGGGGTTTTAGGTTACAGTTGTAAACATATATTACAAGGGGGTTGTTATATAGCAAGTTGACAGAACATTAGTATTTTGAAACGTTGAAACTCTTGTTGTTCCACAAATTGGGTAGGTTGTGAATAGGTTTTAGCTTAACAGTAGCAAAAGACGTTATGGCTCTTTTGCTCCTAAAATATTCAGGGAGGAATTCGCTAAGAATCAATTGCACTTCTACTGATTGCGCTGTTTATTTGCGCATGCTGTGTTGTTTAAGTACCGATTCACTGAAGAAATTATGCAAATCAGATAATGATGTAAACAAAATTAACGCTGATTGCAGTTTTTACGGGGCAGTTGCAACCTGTGGGCTTAAATGCGCCCAGAGGAAACTCAGAAGAAGAGCGAGCGGTTAAAACTTGAGAGAACTTGAGCTGGTTCTTACACTTCCATCCATCAATTAAAGGATTTAATAAAATCCTCACCTGGCTTCAGTTACTGCTGCCACCATCACTAGGAAATGTCCGCCAACATTCAGAGAGCAGTAGCACTAAACGGTAATTTCATCAGGCAAATAGAATCGACAATTGGGAATCTGGCGCTTTCAATAATACGGCTCATTTGCGTAGAAAGGAGGCATGTTTGCCCAGAAAAGAATAACGGTAATTTGAACATTTAAATAAAAACATGTCATCTTTAAATATTTTCTCCAGTTTATTGTGCCGGCTGTAAGCAAGCTGTTTGTGTGTTGATTCTCTGAAAGTGTAAACACTGGCTCTGGGACACATTCAAACCAGCTCTGTTTGTTTAAGCGTCCCAACCAGTCCAACATAGCAACATTGCTTCAACCTATGGTGATGCCCAGCTAACAATTTTAGGTTGTATTAGTGATTCACTAATGTTTCTGAAAAGTTACAAAAACATACAAAACTTTATTTTGAATGTTTAAAATGTTCAGTTTTTTAAAGGTTAAGGTTTTTTTAAAGGTTAAACTTTTAAAATTCTGTAATGTTTTTAAAACGTTACACTGACTACTTAAGAATAATGTTTTTGATACATGATGTATAAGGTTGAGAAAAGTTCTACTAATATTACTGTAAGAACGTTTTTGATAACTGAGAGAACTTTGAAAGAACTTTTAGAAAGCCAACCTTATGAGAACGCTGCCTGTTAGCTGGGCTGTGATTTGCACTGTAAATAATAAGCAGGGTTCTGTGTTGAAATACCACGTTCTTCTCTCACTGTGATGTGTAGTGCTATTGAAAACAACCCCGTGTGCTTCACAGACCTTCAGAAGAGAGCTAAGTGCCAAAGAACCTGTGATCAATGGAACCCTTGACAATGTGAAAACCTTCCTTTCTGAGATGCCTCGTGAGGGGCTAAAACAGAGGCCTGGTCAAAAGGGTATAAAATCTTCAATCCATACTCATATAGCTGAGCTATTCAACTCCGGTCCTGGAGCGCCACTCCATTGCAGAGTTTAGTTCCAACCCCAATCAAACATCTTTGCCTGGACTTTTCATGTTTGATTATGGTTGAAGCTAAACTCTGCAATGGAGTGACCCTTCAGCACCGGAGTTAAATAGATTATAACAAAGAGGAAACAGAATACAATAAAACACAGATGTTATGACCTGTTCTTCACTTCTTGTGGTCTGCCCAGATGTAAGCCCAGAGGAGAGGGTTCAAAATGTGGGCCGTATATTGCGTAAGGAGATGGACGATGTAACCGTGCGATGGAAAAATTTGGGCGGAGCTTCTGCAGATTGGCAGCGGCAGCTGGAACTGGCCATGGAGAGACTTATGGAGCTCCAGGACGCCCAGGATCAGCTGGACTTGAAGCTTCGTCAGGCTGAGAGCGTAAAGAATTCTTGGAAGCCAGTTGGGGATTTGCTTGTAGATGATCTACAAAACCACATAGATAGAGTAAAGGTCTGGATCCTGTGATTACATGGATATCATTTATCATTTGATACCATCACTGTACCAGTCTTCATTTCAAAGATTGTAGGCAATATAGATAAATGTTTTGTGTATTTTTCCAGGCGTTCCAAGAAGAGATAGTTCCCATCCAGGAAAATGTAAATCAGGTCAACCACCTAGCCTCCACGTTTAGACCTCCTGGCATTCAGCTCTCTCCCGACAACCTGAGCAGAATCGATGACCTTAACAGGAGATGGAGACTTCTTCAGGTGACCATCTCTGCTCCTCATATCTAACCTAACTGTCATTTAAACATTCAAGTGTGGTCACTGATTTAGTTCCTGAAACACAACAAACAAAATGCAGTTCAATATTTTGAAACATGTAGAAGAGCGTTTACGTCAACGATAGATGCGACAAGCACATCATAGGAAAAATCTGTCCTTTAAACCTTCAAAGATTTGACAAAGGACACAGAGACATTTTTGAATAAAAAGAACAAGGAAACTAAGGACAGAAACATGAAAACAATCACGCTGGAATATTCTAAACTTTAAAACACGTTTTGTAAGAATAGGTATCTTTATGTTTTTTGGAATTGCTTTACTGTGTTTTCCATGACCGTTGCTTACCTGTGTTCACTTCAGTACGATCATTTATTTTCAGGTCTCCATTGAAGAACATCTGACCCACCTGACAACAGCCTATAAGGACTTAGGGCCCCAGTCTCAGACCTTCCTACATGGTATGTATTTCTTTCTTTGAAGCATGATGAACAAATAGACAAATAGTCCTCAAAACCCGTTTCACTTACACTTTAAACATAATGTGGCGTAACGTGACATAATATAATGAATTTTGTGTTGAAATGTTGAGTCGTTTATATAAATTATGTCATTTATCAAATGAAGAAGCGTTTTCATGGAAAACTATGAGGTAACTTGAATGCGCTTCTATTTCTGTTAACAGCATCTGTTGAGAGTCCTCTCGAACGCTCTATTTCACCCAACAACGTCCCCTACTACATCAAGTAAGTCTTTCCAATCTCAGTCCACATGTTAATGCCAGGCACATTCAAGGTCTACACTGAATTAACAAATTTAATTTAGATGCTACGCGAGCTCCCAGAGTAAGAAATCTATCACAGCTGACGGCAGACTACCAAAGCAAAGTGATTTTCCGTGACCTTTTTCCAAACGGAGATCTCACCCTGTAAAATCTGTGCAGAATAATCTAAGATGATAAATTAGGCTCTACCAGCAAAGTGAGTTGTCAAAACACGGAGCGGCCCGCATCAGATATAGTTCCGAAGTTCTGCGCTTAAATACATTACTGTCGTTTTTTTACTTGTGGGTCACAACCCAAAAATGCATCGTAGGTCCGATTGATAAGGACAGAGGAAAAAAGAAAGATAAATGTAAAAAGTACAAAACTTACTTTATAATTCTTCATAATTAAGAACTTTTAAGAGTGTGAAAAAAAATATATGGAGTCTTTTTATGCAAATTCATTGTAATTTGGTAGAACCCAAACGACCGGTGATAACGTTACAATAACGTTAAAGCAAAATCACGTGCTGTTATGGTCATATATTATCACAGCTGTAATTCATCCGTGAGTTTGATACTACAGTGTATAAAACAGACACGTTTAACAGACAAAAGAAAGTATTTACTTGTTAATTTGTAAGGAAACCAATGAGTGTCCCTTTTGTGTGTAAAACTGCTTTCTTATGGCACAGGTTTGAAATCTGCCTTTGCTACATCCAAGCCTCCATTACTAATTGGAAAATGTCCCATTAGAACAAGCAATTTCTGCGGTTTTGAGAAGTTACTGGAGTAACAAGGAGGCAAGAGTGTGTGAGACTGTGATATGAAAAAAATCGATAGGTTTGTCATTGTATCAATTTAACGCTCACTGTGGTGTGATACAAAACAGTAAAGCTTGTTCTAGTCTCATATTAATGCTGTGGGAGCACCTCTCGTCCAATCAGATTCGAGGACTGAAACTAACTATTGTAATATAGTAATAAAAACTTTCCAGTACGACCTACGATCTTAAGAAATTATGCTTAAGCAAAGGATTCGTAATGAAAGTGACATAGTTACTGTTTTGACAGCTTTAAAATGATGCGAGTTGTGCAGTTCTTTGATAAATCTTGCTGACCAAACGATGTGACTCAAAATCAATATCTTCCTTAAAAATAGTGTAAATTAGCCTGTTTTTGTGCTTGACTTATGTAGTTGACCAAATTCTTAAAACCAAAGTTATGTCGGCTTTTCTCACAGGTAGTTCAATATGTGAGATTCTTTAACCTTTTTCATTCATTTATTTTTTAACAATCTTGTGTAGACGCCATTCTCAGTGAGTCAGTTACCAAAACAATATTTCACCCTGTAATATGTTTTTGTTCTCTATCAATACAGTCAACAGTACAGTCAACAGTTTATAATAAGCCAATTATGAAGCCATTAACAAACATGAATGCTTAACAGATCAATAGTGTGTGCAATCAAATATGAAAATGTGAAATTTTGGTGTGCATTTACTACTGATCTTTCAGAAGTATATTATGCAATAATGTTCGGTAACTTAATTGGTAGGGCACAATGCTAGTAATGCCAAGATCATGGAACACACAAGTGATAATGTATGTATAAAATATGTTAGTCACTGTGAATAAAAGTATTTTAACTTAAATAACTTTAATTATTTGTCATTAACATTTTTATAAAGTTACTCAATAAATATTTCACCCATAAACTCAATTGCACTCAAAACATTAAACAAACTAACCAAATTATTGCATATAATGTTGATCACAATTTATTCTGAATCAAGGCAACACTTATGCCTTGTAAAAGGAGAGTCCTGTACTTTGGCACCAGCTTTTGTCTGTGAATAAATGGCCCATCTATATCCCTCCCTACCTCAAATGGCCCTCCCCATCATGACTGGCTGTGTACCAAAACCTAGTGAGTTTCCTACCTAGGCAGCATTTTTGAGCATTACAGGAGTGTTGTAACATTCGAGTCATACATTTTGGGGGGATCATAGGAACATTCAAATGTTCAATTCAAGTGTTTTGTGCATCATTATAGTCATTTTGTCTGATGACAATGTTGTAGTTATAAATTTGAACTTTAGCAGTGAAACTGACTTCTGGTTAATGTTGTTGTAACGATTGTTGTCTCACAACAGAAACACAAAATATAAAACAGCTTTTTGGAAATTTGCCTGTAATAAAACACCAGAGAAGCAAAGTGATGTAAAAGGCGGAGCTACTTCAGCTACTTTATATTAAAATATTTAGCAACACAATTGCATTATTTAGAGTCACAAGCGCGTTTGAACGCAATCGTATCATTTCTGTTCCTCATCGGTGCATTTGAGTGTTTGATAAACATACAATTTTGGAAATCGTGGACGCCTTCAAACATTTTATTTCAGCGTCGTGGTCGCGTTCAAACAACCAATTTGTCTTTTATTTGTTATTTGCATCATTGTGCATCACGCTGGATTCAAGTATTATTTAAAACCAGTGCGTTTAGAAATGCGATCAAACCGTTTATGGCCCTTTGCTGCGTGTTCACAAGTTCAATCCAAGCGATTCTGACCATGACAGATGCGCTTAAACCGGATACGCCCATGATGCCCAAAAATGCGGTCTAGATAGTCAGCTCACGATGTATTGAGACGCAGCCCGAGAGAGAGAGAGCGAGAGAAGGGAGTTGGAGGGGGAAGGGAGCGGGAGGAAAAGCTCCGCCTCGTCTGAGCCGCTCTGGCTGAAGGAGATCGCGGGGAGCTCTGATGCTTTTTCGCCTGTAGAAACGGAGCACCGAGGAGGCGATTCGCCCGAAACACATCAAGCCACCGGCTTTAAAACACACGCTTTGGATTCGGCGGTCATTGGGAGTCGAGATGCGGGAGAACTTGAGAAAGTAAGTGCAGCGCGGACACACGTCTTCTCGTGCGGCTGGAGGACGCCGGAGGATCGAGTTCAGCGATCCTCCATCTGTTTCTTTTACCATCTTGTTGTCATTACAGCCTAGCAGGTGCTTGTTCTGATATTATCCGGGAGCCTCGTATTTCTTCGCCCTAGCGATCCGTTTGCTTTTCTAATATCAGACATCGAATAGCTCCGATGGATCTGCGGTGCCGTTCTCGCCTAACGCGGCGATTACATCGTTTCATTTATGTTTGTGCATTATATTGAACGGAAATCTGCGTGTTGGCCTTTACGTCTCCTCCATATTCGTGTAGGTTCCTGTAACTTAAAGTGCATGCATGCAATGGCTCGGAAGCCACATAGAAGATCGCTGTTTTGGTTTAAGCAACATGCACAGCGCTGCGTTTTCATGCAAGAGACGCGCATCGGAGGTGTCTGCATGCACGCATGCATGCGTGTGTGGGTAGCCGGTGCAGTTAAATGCATGTAGGTGGGCATTCCTGCTTCTTGTTCGAACCCACATTATTGCTGTACTTCCGCTTTCTGGCTTGCCTTGAGATGTGCAGGTATGGAGATCTCGGTGGGAAGTTGGCATCAGGCCATTGGCATGCTCCACCGACTCTACCTGATTCTAGGGGGCGCTGGCACATACCGACTGCGCCCCAAAACCTAGCGAGCTGCCCATGATGCCCAGAAATGCTGTTCAGGCAGGCACATCTCTGTGTTTTGAAACAAAGCCACCCTGTGTGCCCAGCTCGGGCCATTTTAAAGGGCCCTGCTGTAGTACATGCTACTCGTCCTTTTTGAATATGATCTACAGGGCCTCAGCTGAACACTGAATTGAATAGAGGTTGGCAATGCGTTGGCAGGCGTTCAGAAATGCCACTCACGAGTTTAGTCCGAGATGGCATTTAAAATTCATTAGTTTCGTTGAAAGCCAGTGGCTCGGTTCCTATGAAACATTTGTTAGAGGCTACAGAAGGTCTTGTTGAGCACAAAATAAGTTGTTAAGAGACACAGCAGAGTTTTGCTCCAAAAATCAGGTTGACATGTATTCTGACTGTGTGACTGTCAGCTGTGTTTTGCTGCGTTGGGTAAATACCTCAAACTTCCTTCATAGACTGTTTTCATATACAAACACAGGCCTGTGCTGTTCCTGTGGTACGGTTAGGGGTAAAACATACTGAACCAGCTTCATTTATTTTACATGGAAGTTTATTTACATTGGATATTTACATGGAAGTCCAGGGTACCTAAATAATACACTTAAATTACTAAAGTGCATATGTCAGAGCAAACCGTGGTATTGTGGTACATATCCAGAAATAACAGTACTGTAGTGGTCCTGATGTAGTAGTGGTTGAATCTCAGTGTTTCTCAAAATGCTGAATATACTGGCATACTTTCTCGTGACCTCTCGTTGACATTTGTTTAGGGTCACTTGGTTTCTTTCTGAAACATCAAGTTGAAAGTTCACCTTCATTTCTGTGTGTGGTTGAAAATCTTTGTCCGAGTGTTTTACTCTCTGCTAAAACACTGTAGGGTGTAGATATAATTTATGGTTTTGAAGTTTCTCTACCTTATTAGAATTCTGCAGGGCTGCTCGGCTGGCTTAAGCCCCAAAATCACAAAAACATCCCAGCCCATAGCAACACTTGGACAAAAAAAGACTCGCTAGTGCAAATTCCATTTTCATTGATGGACTCATTTAGGGCCTGTGTAACAAAACAAGTGCTTTTGTGAATGTAGACGATGAAGTAGCGATACACTGTGGACTTTGTCTACAACACTTTAGACATTCAAGACAACTCTCACAGTCAGATTAAAAATCCAAACATGGTATTAATTTGTGAGTTAGAAGATGAAGTGGTTTTAAGTTGCAGGGTGAGCTTTTGGAGTTTCTAAACGTATTTAGTAACTTCAGCGCTGCAGGAAAGCAATTAATTCTGATTTTAGGCTAGAAAATTGTTTAAGGACATACCCAGAATTCTTTGGGTAACAAAGATGTAAAAGATGACTTTCCCAAGCATATTTACTCAAGATATCTTACATTTCTAACCTGATGTTTATTAAAATTACATATGTCCCCGAAAACCTCAATGAGTTTATTTGCTTGGTGAACACATTTTAGAACATTGTTGCAATATTAAAATGTAATGAAATGTAATTTAATTGTGATTAATTATTATACACAGCATACCTGACACAGTTAATATTTAATTGACCATGTGTTGATAGTCCTACATTCACTAATGAAACTACTGAAAGTAGTTAAAGTTTAACTGAACATATCGGGTTGAAGAATTCTCACTGCGTTCATTTAGTTAGTCTTGAGCTTAAGATTTATTGTTTGATGTAAAATGACCCCGAAGCTCTGTCCTTATTATAGAAAATTAATGATTTGAATTAGATTAAATAGATTCATGTCATGCACACTTTAGAGGTTTTGTAGAGGTTTGTTAGTTCTTGTTGTTTATAAGCATGTTTGTAAAAAAAATATCTTGTTTATTTCCTTTCATGTCTTTTCTTTCAGCCACCAGACCCAAACAACATGTTGGGACCATCCAAAGATGACCGAGCTCTACCTGTCTTTAGGTAATACTGCTCTGATGTGCATTAACTAGTTAAACCCCCACACTAGTGTAGTGATTTAACCCGTAAGTAAAATGTCTGATTGATAGACCAATCGTTCTGATCAACGGAGAAGCTCTGGATCTGATGCGGAGAAGCTAATTGGATGAAACACGCTTGATGTTTCTTCAGATTCCAACAAATAAGATCAAAATTATAACAGAGTAGAAATTGTCTAATGTAGAGATGAGAGGTTTCAGTTGCAGGATTCGTTTGCTAAATTTAACGTTTGTTTTCTTGCACGATTTCTCGTTTAACAGCGGATCTCAACAATGTTCGGTTCTCTGCGTACAGGACAGCGATGAAGCTGAGACGCATGCAGAAGGCTCTGTGCTGTGAGTTGATGCAAACATCTCAAACATCTCATCTCGCAATGTTCTTGCTTTTCTCTGAAACTGGATAAATGGAAAAAGTGGAGAATGTTAGCGTTAGCGAATTTTAACACCTTAGTAACACCTTGGCAACCACCAAGACCACTCTAGCAAACACATAGCAATGTGCTAAAACCACTGAGAAGACCCTGTCACCACATAAGTAACCCCAAAACAAAAACGGTTAAAAAGCAGGTTGTTTTCTGTGCACAGTGGATCTGCTGAGCATGCCTGTGGCCTGCGAGGCCTTTGAGCAGCACAGCCTGAAACAGAACGAGCAGTTCATGGACATCATGCAGGTCATCAACTGTCTGACCAGCATGTACGACCGGCTGGAGCAACAGCACAGCAGTTTGGTCAACGTTCCTCTGTGCGTGGACATGTGTCTCAACTGGCTGCTCAACGTCTACGATACGTACGTTCAACTTTTCCTTTGGTTTTCTTCTTTGAAACGTTAAAGCTGCAATCCGTAACTTCTAACTCTCTATCGCCATCTCTGTTTGAAACGTAAAATTGAAAGTTACATGTGAAGTTAATTTCTTAACATGAATAACGGGTTTAAATTCTGAGCAACTGTTGTAAGAACAAGCTACAAACGCTGCACTATCTACAGCACCTGGATATGTGATTTAGTAGCTGTTTTTTTGTTGTCTTTTTGTTTGCGAATGTAACGTAATCACACAGCCAAATGGACATTTCTTGCAAAATTGGACCCAACAGCTCATAAATCATTAAGTAAATTAAAAATGTATAATTAAAATTAACGAAACTTGTGAATTAAATAAACTATTGTGAATCAGGGGGACAAAAGGAGACCATTTTGGACTTTGATCTGTTACTTGCTCTCATTTTTTTCATTTTTAACAAAAACGTTACAGTTTATACCTTTAAATATGAAAACATTAGAGTCAGAGAAGGAAGTGTTAAGTTGGACTCTTAGCCTCTCAGCACGTTTCTTTGTGTGCTCACATGGAGTCATAAATCATTCAGTGTTTGTACATAGAGGTCGTAGATTCCACAAAAGAGCCTTCCGTCTCCCCCAAAGCAAACTGAGAGTGGAATGCTGGAATTCTTTTCATTCTGGGAAGAAAATCTTTGTTTTATGGCGTAAACTGTATATTTTACCAGCCTGTTTACCAGCAGAAACATCTGGAGTGTTTTGTTCTCCATCTCGTCTCTTTATCTACCCGCAAGATAAAAAGAGCTTGATGGTCTCGCTTTAGTCGTTTGTCACCTTGATATTTAATTTTTTTCCCCCGCAGAGGACGAACCGGAAAGATTCGCACCCTATCCTTCAAAACGGGAATAATCAGTCTGTGCAAAGCTCACCTTGAGGATAAGTACAGATGTAAGTTCTTCTGTTTATCTTGCGCTCTTTGTTTTGTCTCTGGAAAAGTCACGTCATAATAAGAGCTTTAGATATTCGCTCGGTTTATCGCAAAATTGCATGTCTGAGCTGTTTTGACACACTTTATTTCTCACAGCATGTGATGCAGAGCTTTCTTGGTTTTTTTGTGCAGTTTGTAGTTTTTTCTGCCCGTTACCTTAGATTGATTCTCGCTATAGCACTCCCGAGTCTTTTTATTGCTCTCCCAGGTGTTTGTGCTCGTAGTTTGTTTACATTGCTCACTGGTAACAGCACAGTAAGCAGTGTTGTAAAGTTTTGTGGGTCACAGAATAGAGTCGCAGCTGTGTGGAAATAAATGTTGGAAGGTGACGTTGGTTGTATACTGTGTAGTATTTTCTTTCTGTAATTAGCTGTTCTTGCCAAGGAAGGCATCAATGATACTTATGCTTAACCGATAACCTTAAATATATATTATGTTTATATTAATAACCAGTTAGGGAATGCAGTTTAGGTAAAACAAACTTCACAATGCAAGAAACAGTAGCATAAGCATCGAATGAAAACAACATAAGATTAATTCTTTTTATTACGGTTTCAGTTTTAATTTATTTTCAGTGAATAGTTTTACTCCCTCAGCTTAAACTTATTTCAGTTTGTTGGTAAGGCAGCATTTCAAATTTTTGTTTACGTTTTTAAAATAGGATTTATGCATCATTTGATTTCGGTTAACAGAAATGTTTGAGTAGTTTTAGTGAACTGTAATAATGGTGGTTGAGATATGAGCGTGTGTTTTATCAGCATGTTTGTGTTGCTTCAGTCTTATTCAGAGAGGTGGCCAGTGCCACAGGCTTCTGCGACCAGAGGCGACTCGGCCTTCTTCTGCATGAAGCCATTCAGATCCCCAGACAGCTGGGTGAGGTGGCGTCTTTCGGAGGGAGCAACATTGAGCCCAGCGTCAGGAGCTGTTTTCAGTTTGTAAGTCTGTCAGTTTAAAACAGAAATTCAATACTTGATTTTTTTTCTGATTTCTCATTGGCCAATTTTTGCATTTAAAAAAAAAAAAAAAAAGCTACAGCATTTATTTGTCATTGGTCCATTTTTGGGTGGGTGGGGCTTGTATTACAAACAAGTAAATTGCTAAATGTGTACAATTTACTTATTACTTTCAAAATGGCAATGAAATGCCTTTTCTCCACAAATATGGCTTTTAAATTTTATTTTAAATTGTGGAACTAATGTTTCAAATTGTTTTTACACTATAACTCTCTGATTAATAAAGTAATTTACAGTTTAATACAAATTGCGTGAAATACAAATTGTGGGCTAGATGCATTTTAAAATCATTTAAAAAACATTTTATATTAATTTGCAACATCTTTTTCATTCTTTCTTTTGCTCTAATCTGAAGGCCAATAACAAGCCAGAGCTGGAGGCTTCTGTCTTTCTGGATTGGATGCGTTTGGAACCGCAGTCGATGGTTTGGCTTCCCGTCCTGCATCGTGTAGCGGCTGCTGAGACAGCGAAGCATCAGGCTAAATGCAACATTTGTAAGGAATGTCCCATTATTGGCTTCAGGTACGGAGCTTCAGTGATTCTCTGTGACTGATTTCACGTCAGATGCTTTAAGGGTGTCAGCAGTTTTTGGTGCATTTTTAAGCATTGCACCAAACTTCAAGGCAGGTGTTAAAAGAAGAAATCGCCTGCATTCTGTTTGACTCACACGGCTGCCGCGTTCATTTTCTGTTCTCAGACATTTTGTTAAAACGCAAAGGAAACAACCCTGCTTTCATTTATGCTAATTTTGTAATTTTTATGTTTTTTATGCAAGTTGGCGTGAAATCGGTGGCTTTGATTTCATTAACCTTCTTAATAAGTATTTCTGCGTATCGTAGTTGCTAATGTTGCTAAGACACTCATGTTATTATGTAACGTGTATTTAAAGTAAAATTAAACTAAATTCAGCAGTATTAATATAAGACAGAACTTGATTAATTAATTGATGTAAGACTGAAGTTATAGGTTTATATTATTTAGGTTTTTATCTTATTATTTATTTTAAATGCACAGAGGAGTCAAAGGCAATGTTATTACATTTTAATGAAAGGTTATAATAACATTTTGTTTTACAACAAAAAGCACTGCCAAATCTTGCACACTAAAATCAGGGACATTTATTAAGAAAGTAAACCATTTTCAAGCCACGTTGACTTTAAGTAGCAAGTATAAAACCAGGCTGTAATATGTAAATAAATTGCCTTTTAATAGAGACTTTTTTTATTCTTACTATAAATCACAACAAGAGCTTGTGAGAGCAAATTAAAAATGGCTCCACCTGGAGGATTAATAAGTAACTACAGTTCTCTGAAAGACAGTCCTTTTCAGATTCATGAAGTTTCAAATGCTTTGCCAACAATTGTATCGTTAAATAACCTCAATATCTGTGTTCGATCTCAACAGGTACAGAAGTTTAAAGCACTTTAACTATGACATCTGCCAAAGCTGCTTTTTCTCTGGCAGAGTGGCCAAAGGTCACAAGATGCAGTACCCTATGGTTGAATATTGCACACCGGTAGGTTTATTTGCTTCCCCGTGTGTGTTTGGCAGATACAGATGTAGCTTTCTGCATACATCACATTGACAATTCAGTTTCTGGTGTGAACAGCATTTGAAGTGCGATTCGGATTCAAAGTGAACTCAAATCAGATTCTTTGTGTGTGCGCGCGTTCTTTTATTCTAGACGACGTCAGGAGAGGACGTGAGAGACTTTGCCAAGGTGTTGAAGAACAAGTTCAGGACAAAACGCTATTTTGCGAAGCACCCCCGCATGGGCTACCTTCCCGTCCAGACCATTCTCGAGGGAGATAACATGGAGACGTGAGACACTTATTTTATGTTCACTTTCTGTTGGCTGTTTTATGTATGTTGCTGTTGGCTGTTGATTAAGTAATTGTTTTTATTTCCCACTATTTCAATGGATAAACAAAAACACACTGTTTGTTCATGGTTCACAGGTAGATGAAGAAACATCCTAATTTTAATTCTAGATTTTGTTTTAATATCAGAATTTCTAGTTTGGCATGTTTAACATCTGAGTGCAAATCTACATTGTTTTAAGGGAACAAAACTGATTAGTAATTAGTGTAATTATACGATACTAACCAATAACGCAAACCTAAGAAAATGTTACGGGTTTGATGCAAGTTAAGCTGCGTTAGTGGCGTTGTTGTCAATTAAAGTAATTCTGACTCATCAGTCATTAATACATGATTAAACCACCTGACGCTGGTTTATGCCAAACAAGACAGATAAAGATTTCCCCGAATTATTGGTTTGATTGCTCTACACCACAGCGACAAAACCGTAGTTTGAATTTGTTCTGCTTTACTGTTTTCTCTGATGTTTACTCGTGTGTGTTTATACTCCAGAATGATTTTGTGTCTCTTCAGGAGAAGCGGAATGGTTTCAGAGCAGCGATAAATGCATACACACATTATCCTTACAATTTTACTGCATTTTATTTTCCTTTTTCATTTCAACCCAACACACAACCAGACAATGTCAAATTAAACGTTTCCCAACAGTTTATAACCAACACAGTTTTCCGAAGAGAATAAGTCATTTTCATGCGTTGGGATTTGGAAGTTTAAAGGATATAACAGTGTTCTCATGGAAATGGGTTTGTGTGTTTGGTGCTTCCTAACAACCGCCTCACCATCATGCTTGCGGTTCATCTATTTGTCCTGTCCATCATGGCATCTTTTTTTGTCTTGCAGTCCTGTCACGCTGATAAACTTCTGGCCTGTTGAACACCCGTGAGTACTTCAGTACACACACACACACACACACACACACACACACACAGAGCAATCATGTACGCTGGTCACAACAATGGCCATATAATATAATATAATCTAAAATATATCCTAGTATATGTTGCAGTGGATATCAAAATCCCAAACCAAGTGGTATTTATTTTTTTAAAAAAGCACTTTTTACGCAAAAGAAATGTTCATGATTATTTTCAATTCTGTTGAGCTAAATGAGTTAAAGGTAATAAAGAGCTATAAATATCTTGCGTTGAATTGTTTTGTAGCATAAAACCGCATATTGCTATCATTAGTATTAGTAGAATTTTATCGGTTAAAATATTACAGCATATTTTGAATGAAATAAATAAAATTCATTTGATCAATTTACACACAGTGTTCCACAATACACTCATCCTCCATCCATCAAATGTGTGAAATATTTTATAACATGTTAAT